>KB684579.1:0-16708 GCA_000349165.1 Anopheles christyi
TGATGATGCTAGCAGGGTGGTTTAGCACTAAACCTGATGCCCTCCCTGGCAGCATCCTCGCCCTCCCAGGTTTCATGTATCACAGTGTTGGTAGAAAACATTGCTTTCCTTGGAGCTCCTCATCAGTGTGTGCTGTCTCCCTCCCTCCTTTTCTCACTCTCTCTCTCCCTCTTTTCAAACCGTTGCGCTCCATTCCACCCCTTACACCAAGCGCTCTCGCACATACGTTTGAGGTCATCATCGTCAACGCAGCAATGACACTCGGCACGCGTCTCCTTTTTGTGTGTGGTGCCGTGTTGTTGTGTTTTGTTGATTATTTCCCTTTTCTTTGGACGCTTCGTGTGTGCTTTTTCTCCTTCGATACTTGAACGAAATGTTTTTTTTTATGCTCCTTTTTTGCCATGTTTTCTATCCCCCTGTTGCTGTTCACGGCAATGGTGGGGAAAAATGGAAAAACAGGAACCAGCGCTTGGCTGGGTTGCCGTTGATTTGCAGCAAAAGCAGCAGCAGCACCAGCAGCAGCCTGTTGCTTTTTATGGTGGGACTGTTTTGGGGAAGTTGTTTGGTTAACTGCTTTATGGTTTCGTGAAGGTTTATACATGTTTTAACAAGGCTCTAAGGATGTTTCGTTCAATTGGGTGACTCTGAGCGATTTTAACCACTTTTGGCTGTAAAATGTTTATTACAGTGAGCATCATAGATTCATTATTGATGTTGAAAAATGCTTGCCTTATGCTTTCTCGTTTAACGTTCTTTAGTTTTCATTTTAATCAAACATTTAAGCCTTTTTTCCTAGCATAGCGTAATATGTTAATGAACTCTCGCTGCTGTACCTCTTTGGTCAACGAGAAACGCATGAAGGCGAAAGGAAAATGTGTAACATGTACTCGCGATGGCACGATAAATGTCAGAATAGTTGCTGGAAGAAAGTGATCAAAAGCAACCTACCGACGGTTTGTTGTTTGCGGCAAGAATTGATCAAAGCAGAGACGAGCTTAAAGTACCCATTCTTCATGACATAATCGAAACACAACGACAACATCGCAGTTTGGCGGCGGTAGTGACCAGCGGGACAGCGCGGAATGGGAGGTTGTATCTGTATCGATCAATGATGGGAAAGATAATTTAAATTGTTTATGCCACGCTTGTGACGCGAACAGGGACCGGGCCTCAATGCAGATGGTTTTAATTGCATGAAGAAAATATGTGGAAAAAAAAGTATTAAAGCGGGAAAAGAAAGTGATTGACGCTTATCTGAAGCATTGAAAAATCAGAGCAGTTGTTGATTATAATAATAAACACAAAGATTCTACAAAGGAGACTTTGTTTTTATCACAAGCACTTTTGTGAGTGAAAGTGAGATCAAAAGATTAATTTCAATTATTTAACATAAAAACTAGACAAAACATATTCACATTTTCACCCAGCCATAATTGCATCCAAAAAACTGTACGATTTTTCCGGTTGTGTTTGCAAAAAAAAAAAAACAAAAAAAACCAAAACACAAAATGACAACGCAACTGTCCTAGTGCCACAGCAACGTAAGCGGAACTGACCGACAGAAAATTATGCGTCAGGAATGAAACGAGAGCCCTCGATACCATCACCCTAAGCAAGGCGCAAGTGTGGGACAGGGACAGCGGCGAATGATCTTTGCGGACCGGCTTTAGTAATCAGACCCCAGGAGCGCGTCCCCCGCCATGCGCTCACACTCAGCCAACATTGCGTGCATCTCTGTTTTCCCTTCGCGCAAACGTTTCGCTCGCGCATACGCGGTTTCGTCTTTTGCCTTGCGGTACCAGATGGTACCAAAAAGTGGCAAATTGGATCCTTCCCGTGGGCTTCCGCCCATGGTGAGTGGCCCAGTCGATGGTGAACGCGGTAAACAATGGATCCTGGGCCGGTCGAAGGTGATCGGGCTGGCCGGGCCCGGTTAAAAGGACATCCGAAAGGTGCAACGATGTGGCCCGGGACGGGACATGGCCGGATGCTGTCGACCGTCGCGGTATTACAGGGGGTGAAAAGGGGAGGGTGCGGTGAGTCGGTGCGGCTCAACTCTTGATGCCGGCGGGCGGTGAACGAATGTGTGCGTATGTGTGCCCGTGTGCATGTGTGTATGGATTTATGCCACGGTCCGGAGAAAAATGGTTCGCTGTTATGTAGATTGGCTTTCGGTCTTCCCGCCCGGGTCTTCCACCATCGGCAACGGTGATATTGCTTTTTATCATGCATGGAAAACCGATCGTATGCCCGGTGGGCTGGGTGACTGAGTGGGGAGGGGGGCGGAGGGAATCGGCCATGGTGCAGCATGCATATGAGTGTGGCACGCTGCTTGTGCTGTGGCGAAACATATGATCGGTTCACCCGGTAGAGACTTTAGAGTTTTCAGAACGGGCTGCGAATAGCAAATGCGATTGGATTATTAGTGACCTGTGTGGTGTTGCGTTGCGTTTGACGGCAGTTTCTATTTCTAGCTTGCTTTATCAACGCTCTAGGGAGATTAATAAATGCATGGATCTGTACGATACCTTGCGCGAGTGATTCTTCGTTTTCCTTAAAACAAAAGAGCTGTATTGATATAAAATATCATGTGTCTGTATAACACCATAAAAAAGAAGTAAAGTATCACCACCAAGCAATAAAAAAAGACACAATAAAAGCTAATGTTTCTTCACAAAATGTTTGCCTGTTTGTGAACGAAATAAATGTTCATCTAACCGGGACAGCCATCAAGTACCGATTGTAAGAACTTAAAAACCCAGCTACAGAGAGTGACAACATTAGCTGGCAGCCCATTCCGCGATTACAGTTGATTTTTATCCCGTCACATATCTTGCAGCGGACGGACGGGCCTTAAAGGGAAGAGTAAGAAAACTCAACCCAACGCCACACCGAGGACCGATATTTGAGGGTGGATAATGCCGTACCTCCGAGAACGCATTTTCAGCTCTCGTACCTTAACCGCTTAACAGTCTCTCGCCCCCCCTCCACCCCTATTCGTGTACCATCCCAAGCCACAGGCACGACATAATATATAAATTGCACCAGCCGCAAAGCATATGGAGAGAAACTGCAGCGTGAGGCCACGAGCCCATGCACACGCGCGGCTGGAGTGTCGATATCGATAAAACCCCGCGAGAGATCTCTGGGCGGTGCACTCCTCCCAAAGACCCGCGGTACGCGATCGTCGATTGGGCCGAACCATTGAATGGTCGAACCTGGCATATCGGTGAGATATGGACAGTGTGGTTCGATATTTATTGAGGATAGTAATATCATTACCGTAATTGTTGGTGCTTTAAAATATTTGTGCGATAATAGATTTAATGATCTTTTCCTCCTCCCCTGTTCCCTTGGTTTTCCGTGCTAGATGTGGGGGGTGGGGTGGGGGTAGGATTTTGTAAAAGGAGTGGAGATGCGATCGAAACGTCTGAACGTCGGGTCCTCTGTCGCTTTCCATCCATAGGGGCTGGCCAAGGGGCCGACAGGATTATGAGGTGATAAAATTGGTTGTTTGTTTTGTTATTTTTGTATTTCCCTACACGCCCCTCTGCTTGTATGGCGCACCGGGTCTATGCCGCATCTACCGTACCGCATCTTATTGATCGTTTCTTGCCTCGTATGACAACGATTGATAAATCTTTTAACACATTTGCGTACGGTGTTGCGCCAGCGGGTGTTTTCATCGCGCCCGATCGATCGACAGACGGGCTTGTCACAAACGGGGCCCAGTTTTGGGCCCGCGTTTGGCCACTCGCACAGAAAACGGTATTGTTTCGATGCTTTAGGAAAATTTTCGTTTTATTTTTGGTTTTAATCTTCCAGACGCTTCAGTGTTTCGGCGATAGCCAAAATCAAACGGCTTAAGGCCACGCTCGACCGGAGCAAACGAACGTGTGAATGAATAATTCGGTGTGTGTGAGCGTTCTTTTTTTTTTTTTTTGGTAAGAGAAATCACTATATTGGCAATGTCGGGTTTTCCTTCTTTCCCCCTTCGGGTGGTATCGTTTTCTTCCCCGTGTCGGTTGTAAATAAATATGTTTACTTTTGACACAATGCATTAATTATGCGCGCTGGCTAGTTGGTAGTTGGGAGCAGCTCGACAGTAGGATCGATATTTTAATGTGCATACGCGGCGTTTGCGGCTTTCGTTTCGCGCCCCGTTTTCAACCAATTTGGTTCGGAAGATCATTTGGTTGGCTTTTTTTTTGTTGTTGGTAAAAAACGTCAACCGGCGCCTTGGCTGAGCATGGGTGGGAAGAGGAAGGTACGCTGATGTGACGGTGCTGGTGTTGATGTTATCATAATTCGAAACGATTTCTCAATCCGTCTATCAGTCGACCGATGGATGGTGGATATTATTTTGCTGTCGACGGAGAAGGATCACATGATTCGGGATTGCGTTACGGTTACGGTAAAACTGGCCATCGAGAATCGAGCTTGTGTAGTGTGAAGTCATTATGGGTAGAGTTCTATGGTGAGAGTTCTGTGTGAGAGTTATTTGATTTATTTGTAAACTTGTGCTATTATCACACTGTCACCAGTTTCGACAGGGAAGATCATTATCAGTGAAAAGCTGGTATTATTATTACTTGAAAATATTAAAAGTGTTAAAAAATTTAATAAGAAGTAAAAAACATATTTTATCTAAATCTACCACCTTCTGCCTTATCCAATGACACCGTGTCAGCGGTAAGTACGCATTATGCAGTAAACCCCACCCCAAACGAGACTGGGATGCGTCCGGCCACTAAACAAACATTCATCCAAAACCCCCCCCTATGGCCCTCCATCCTCCCACCCCTGCTGGCGGTATGGAATGTACTGCATGGTGGCGGTTCGCTAAAAATAACCTACCGACGTAGTGGATACGTTCCACGGCTTGCTAAAAATAAATTTCATGTACAAAGCGTTGTGCTTCATGTTGTAGAAGCAGCCGCAGTTGCTGTTGTTGTTGTTGTTGCCCTTTGCTAGTCGCAGTTAATCACCGTCATCAACACCAATTGTGCCAAAACGGAAGGAAGTTTTGTGCGCTGCGCTGGAGTGGTGGCCCTACACAACAGATTGCTTCATCTATCCGGACTGCATGGTGTATGGTGAAAAATAAAATAAAAACTCGCCACGGGGTTGTTCCGAAATTAAAAGAGCACTGACCCTCCTTGTCCCTCCAGCAACGGCTAGCAAAAAAAACCAAGTGTACGAAATGCCGACCGCTTGTTGGACGTCACAAACAAAAATATACGCAAAGCAAAACAAACAAAAGCAGTAATTTTCCACAATTAGCCACTTCCTACTTAGCCGGGCGTCACTTGGCTAAACGGGCACGGCACGCGCTATGACGCGCTTGCGAAAATCATGTTTGCTTGTTTTCCTGTCCAGGTCTGGTTGAGGGGTGTGTGTGTGTGTGAACAGTGGTAAGTGATAAAGCAGTGAAAAAACGTTGAAGACGATCAACTATAGGCATTACGATTGAAAAAGAGGCTTCAAGCCATTTGGTAAAGAAAATCATAAAACGAGTGTGTCGTGTTTTTAAAGGCATACAACTGGTCAATTTTTTACTTTGTTTATCACTCAGCATGAAATAACAATGACGTAGAACCGGTCAGTATACCGGTGCTGGTAAAAATAGACCGCTGAATGGAAAAGCGGAATAGAAACGCTCTCCGTTCGGTCACTAATATATATCCTTTAATGTGTCTTAGTCACGCTTCCGAATTGCACGCCCGGCTTGATCCTATCTTGGGTAAATAGTGTACATGTGCTGTGTGTTTTATTTTGGCTGCCATACCACAACCTCTATACAGTGACGCTGACCGCTTGTAACGGTAATGGACCTGATCAGGTTCGGGGAAGGTTTGATTTCCCTATCGCTGACGACTTAGCCCGCTGTATGACGTACGGGCGGAATGTCGTGTAATTTAAGGAAATGGAAAGTAACGTGCAAAAGAGGAGCAAAACGGCTGAGGAATGGGTGGCGGGTGGGTGTTGATTTTGTCGAGGTAGTTGGTGTATTGTTTTATTTTTAAACCGACTGCATGACACGGCACAGAGAAGAATCGCATTACTGTTGCCAAATTTGGTCAAATGATAGCTTTTTGGCGCTTCACTACCAGGAAATTGCCATTTGGAATGAATTTTTTTTTTAATGCGATCGAGTGAGACGCGTCCCGAAATAGAAGAAATTAATGAGATGACCGAATAGGCAAATGGTACCGTTTGAGATGTTTTCTTTCGTTTGAGATGAGATACGGTAAAGAAAATTCACCCGAGATCGTCAAGATTTATTTTAATTTAAATATAAACTTTTTCGAAAAACGCAAAAACAGACTTATTTCACAATTAAAATCTTTATAACTCAATCTAGCATAGCCTGAGTGAAAGAAGCACATTATCTTTCGAAACAATCTTTTAAAATTGTTGCACCCTGTTCGTTTTTTTGTGTCACTTCCATTCCAACATGATGCATTCCACACTGCTTACTTAGAGGCAGCCTTCCCCACACCCAGCTTAAAAACCCCATGTCCACCCATGCTGGCAAGTGCGGTTGAAAAGAATTAAGCTAAATTGATCAGCTGTTGTTTCAATCTTGGCACTGCCCTGCACTGCACCATACTAAAACTTCATTCCCCACCCTGGAAAACACCGAATAGCTAGGACAGTACAGAGAGAATGTTTGGGGTCTGCCTGCTGCTAGACTGGAGCAGAGGGAAAGAGCCACTACGAGGAACCGTTCGTGCGTGCGTGCGTGACTCTATGTGGTGCTCTCGGTACGTGGACAGCATTTGCATCCAGTGGCGAGACACACCCTACACTGCATTACAGCAACGCACCAGCCCGTGGTGGTGGGGTGGCGGTCGGGCTCATTTTTCTTCACATTTAAAGCCCCGAACGCATTGACGATGCTAACGCAAACGGTGCGCATGTAACGATGATTTGTTTACCGTGCCGTGTTTTGATCCCATTTCGCGGCGGGATGCAAGTGAAAGCGAAAAGGACACTTTCACGCGCCTGTTGTTCTAAGCACGACTGAGGATTGGGTTTTTTTTTCCCCCTATCTTGATTTCACACTTGCGCCACGATGCGCCACGATGTTGTACGATTTGTTTTTATTGTTCTGTTTTGTTTTGGGTTGGGTGTTTTTATTTATTTTCGTTCTAGTATGCTACCAAAAACATAAGCACACCAAGGTGTGCTGTAGATGAATGTAGCGGTGGAGGGCTTCGGGCACGAGGTTCGGTAATCCATTTACGTGCCATTTTTCGTTCGTTTGGTTTAGTGTTTTTTTGTTTTGTTTTGTTTTGTTTCATCTATCTTGCTTAGGCAAACACAATAATGTGTTTGTTGCAAGCGCGAAAAACAATCGAACAATCGACCGGGGGGCGGGAATGGCGGAAACAAGGAAGCACGGGGAAAGTACAAATTCTTTCCCCACCGACTGACTGTTGTCTTTTTGTTGTCTGTTGCTTCACCACTGGGTTGACAGGAACGTTGTCTGTTTTTTGCTTTTTAGTTTTCCTCGGCAGAGACAGATCGGTACAGTTCTGCCTGTTTGCGAAGACACGGATGTGGTGGTGGTGATGAAAAATGGCGCCTAAGCTAACCGGTGGCCCTGGGCACTGGGGGACAGTTTGCTGATGGATTCAGCGGGCCGTGTTGAACGCAAAGTCCTATTAATTGATGATGTGTTAGCGAGTGAAATGAACTGTGAAGCGGTACAGTGGCTTGCAGCTGGTACTTGTTGAAGGAAGGTAGGTAGGTTAGGGGGAGGTTTTTTTTTTTTGGTGTAGTCAAACACTTATATCGTTAATGAGAAGCTTTGTCTTGCTCGCTTAGAGGATAGTTTAGCCAAGAATGGGCTTAAATTAATAAATGAGAAACAAACGGTTAAAGTGGTGAGCAAAAGCGCAATATTTTAAAACTAATATAGCTTCTTCACGTCGCTCGCAGATCGTTTAATAGTATCGTAAAGACACAGAGCAATGAAACTCGTCTACATTCCTAACCACTGCCCTCCCACACCCCCATCCCCATTCCTTTTCCCGTTTGTTGCCCGTTGATCATGTTACATGAAGGACACAAAAGAGTACTTAAAAAACTGTCACAACACTGCGCTGTTCATTTTTCACCTCTCACGGGTTCCCACCGTGCACAGCCCAAACGCTACACCCCCTACGAACCAGCCTCGGTATACGCACTTACGCGACTCGATGCTCTCCTCTGCACTGTTATAAATTATTAATGTGGTGAATAAAGATTTTAATGTTTCATGTAATTGCCTACCAAGAGGTATGGAACGCCCAGCGGTGCACGATGCTAACGTTCTCGTGAAGGTTTAAACCCCCCCCCCCCCGCGCCTATTTTCACAACCCGTCAAGACAAAACGGTAGTGGCCCAACCCGCTACGCTCTTGTTTGGAGCTCCACAAACGGTGCAATCAAATGACATTAAGCGCACAAGTAGTAGCACGGTGTCCGGGATTCCGCGTATGTCTGTGAAGTCGGGTAGAAGATCGTGTACCCGTAGCACGGCAGCGCCTGTGCGAGTGCGAATAAAATTCAAGTCACTTTACGGCGACGATCCTGTCAAGGGTGGCGTTGCGTATTTCTTTAATAACTTTCCCTACCCCCTCAATGGAGCACGCTGTTTAAAAATGCATTTGACAAACGTAAATGCACATTCTGTTGGGTTTTTTTTTTGTACTCCTGCACCTCGAACACGTCCAACTCTTCGGGTTGTTGCATATAGTACAAAAAAAAAAGACATGACCGCATCTCGTTATCGGATGAATTGTGGTGCTGGTTTGTTTGTTGTTGTCACATGCATCTGTTTTATTGCCCGCGCATCCAAACTGAAGCCGAACGTTCTCAATTGGTTCCGACAGAACCAGACGCCGTAAGGTTCGTCCTGAGTTGGGTTGCCACCGAAGGTCAACGGTTTGAGCAAATGGTTGGGAAAATCTCCGGGAAGGGAGTTTACCGTTTGAAATAAAGATCAAAGTGGAAGGTGGCAAACGACGAGTCTATGAATATCACAGCCAACACGAACGAATAATTATTTCTCATTACGGGGAGATCTGTTTCGTATAAATATCTACAGGACGGCAAAATTCAATGTGGCGTAAAGTGTGGCCCGTCTGATCCGTTTGATCCTGCCTAATTTCTACGAATATCAGACTATACTGGAACGTGCGAAAGAAAGCTATTCGTGGTTGTTTCAGTTGTCAATGGCACTAGAAGAACATTCCAACACGATGGTTCTAGACGGTATTTTTGGGCAGCGTATTCCTAGCACATGTATACTTAGGAAAACGGTTCTAATCTTTGAATTAGCACACAAAACCGTACAATGCAGCATCCAACGCATTTGTGCACGACAGCCCTCTTCCAAAACCAAACAAAAAACTTCTAATTTAGTGCCAAATGAAGCGCTCAACAGGTGAGAATAGAAGGCAGTGGTAATTTGTTCGAGAACCTACACGCTCCTACGGATTGTATATTCTTACCGAGCGTCATGCGCAACACCTGGCATTAGCAGTATGCTACACAAACGCTATTTACATTACGGTGCTAACGTTATCAGGAAAGCCGGTCTCTTACGCAATGGGTTAAACCAAAAAAAACAAAGCTGTACAACAATACGCACAATAAAATAGCGACACTTCCGGTAGACTTTCGGCCGACCAGATCGCGCCTCAACTGATAGACAAGATTAGATTATGAAATCGTGTACTCACACACGGACTGACGCAAGCCGAATCCAGATATTGGTAAATTACGCTATTCGGTACGCTTTTGGGATGGTTGTTGTGTACATACATAAAACTTTCAAGGGAAAAACAGCAATCGATAAAATAATTTGCTCCACACAATCAGTCTGCCTGGTGCCTGGGGTGATGGGAAGTGTTTGGGAAAATCGATACCAATACCACACTTGCGTTTTGCGGCTGCATGATTCGCTACGTCACATAATGACCCCGTCACACAGGCGACAACCGACAACCGCTATGCCAATGACCATGAGGTTTGACTATACGATTTGCCTCCTGCTCAACCGCAAAGACCGTGCAAAGTGTGGCATGGCAGGTCAGGATTTTATCACAACACCCTCCCACGGTACTAGGGTGACGGGTGGGTGAAAGTGGTAAATTATTGATTTTTCTCCGGCAGCGTTTACATTCCCTGCCGCCACTCTACCGCACTCCACTTCGGCGGAAGTGCGCTAGCGCTTTTCCGATTGACGTCATTTCATTCATAAAATTTTTACGCCTAAAGCAACAACGCTGGTCCGGGTGGGGAAAAGAATAAGCTTCTTGTTAGTGTAGTGGCCAAATCGAGGGGCTGTTTGGTGTTGCCTCCGATAGTTGTCAGTGCGCATGAGTACGCTAGCGACATTTGTTGCGATCCTTGCAAGCGGAAAACGAAAGGGGAATTGGGCTACCGTAGGACAGGAGTGCGCAACCCGTGCTGCCAGTTGGGGCGTGGCAGGTGAGAAACCGTAGTTATAGAATCAAGAAGCTCTCAATTCCTTTAGTATATTAACCACCAAAGTAAGTAAGGATTTTTTATTTCATTAACCGTTGTTAAAAAACAACTTAGCTCGATAGTTAGCTCTTCAACGACAATAAGTCATAAGTAAACGGTTATGCACAAAAAGAAGGCAACCGGTGCATCTCGCCCATGTTGGCAACCGGGCTCTAGAGCAACAGTTAAAGCTAGGGTTGCTACGGTCATAAAAAAAATTCATTCATAATTTCGAACATCGTACTTTCTCCTCCGCATGTTGAGCTTTTATTCCACACGGGACAAACGTTAAGTTGTAGTGGTGCTACAGCGATAAGAACAAAACTTTCCATGCAGGTGTAGTACATAAGAAAACCCATACATAAACGCTTTGTGGAGAGTAATGGCCATTACCGTGGCCCTTGCAACATGTGTTGTGTTTGCACATTGACATCTTGTCAAAAAGAAGAAAAAAAAAATAATGTTGAAACTTTCCAAAAGTTTTCTTTCCATTTTCCACAGAGACATTAGATAGTACATTCTAGAAAACTGAAGGCTGTTCTACATGTTAAGGCGATATCTGTGTATCTGTCAGTGACACTACTTCAATTTTCATTCATTGCTTCGTGGGAACCATTCTTACATCAGCGCGTAGGTAGCACGAGCAAAACGTTTTGTGAATGAAAAACAAGTAACGGGCGGGCACCAGCAATATCTGTGGAAAGCAATCAAATTCAATGTTTCTGCCCATTGAGTTGAATGAAAAACATTCCCAGCGTGCTAATTCCCAGCAACGGTTTAGTGCAATAAAAGGGGTAAGAACGGGACGAACCACCGCCTGATATGGGTTTTATCCTTTCTGCTATCTCGTACTCGTACTTTGGTTACGCTACCCATTCAGTATGTTTGTGAGTGTAGAAGAAAAAAGGAAAAAGAAAATTGAAATCGTTGTGTGGGTGTTACATACAACCGGGTTGAATGGAAAATTCACAGTCAATGGAAATTTTGATACACTTCATCGGAGTCGGTTGTTATCGTTGGAAACGGAGCGTGGCAGGATTGTGCAGGGCAAGAACCCTTTCGGTTCACTATCGATCATAGCAGCACGGAAACATCACGCGTGTGGAAAACTCAAACCCCAAAAGCGGAAGAATCTGCTCTGATTTATGTAAGGGTGGTAAGCAAACAGTACATTCTAGACCGGAAGGATTCACGTGTTTGCAGCGTGGGTGTCTCGTGAAATTCGACCCGTCAGCTTTAAACGTTTCACATACGAGCGGTTTTTCATCTACAATGCATATTCAATATATGGCTTCGGGAAATGGAAATGATTCCCTATGTGGGACGATAAGTCGACATTTCATTGCGATTCGATTGTAGGAAGATTGAACGTATGAACGGAAGAAGCGGTACCGAATTTATGTTTCACACATGTGCAGCAGTGCAGAGGAATTTTGAAGCGATGACTTTGATTGAAGTCGAATATTTGCCACCCAAAGTGTTAGGTGCATTCCCTGCCCTCTCCCTAGTAAAAGAAATCCAACTCTGTACAGGTTTTTAATGGGTGATGGTTCAATTCGTCCGTCTGTACGCTGGAATTCGTTCCATGTGGATGGTGTGTTCGATCAAACGACGGCAGCAAATGTTCGAAGTTGGTGGTATAACTATGAAAACAATGCTCGGTTTCGCATTCGTTTTCGTTTGCGGTAGGTCTTGGTTTATAGCTGCATTGGTCGAAGTGTATGTTTGATGTAAAATTGTTCGGACCTGTGGGTTTAAGGGGTTTGGATCTTGGACAAACAGGGCTTTGATGTAAGGGTACGGTTAGGGCAACAAACTCGTCCGGTGGTAGGAAAAGTGGATAAAGTTTCTTTAAAAATAAAATTAATGAAAGAATGCGCTACGTCCCCGGTGGTCGAAAGGCAACTGTAGTTTCGCCACCAAGGTAGCAGGAATTTTTGGTGAGGGTTTAAGAAAATGAATCATATCTTGTGCTGATGCTATGTTAGCACTTATATATGTATTTCGGGAACTGCCAAAACTTTTAATTTTATTGATCGTTACATTGCAACGGTAGACATTTTAATGAAATACTTTCTTAGAACATTTTGTTGTACGAGTACTACAATGGAACTTTACAATGTCTTAAAGAAATCATTGCAGCAAAAAAAAAAGAAATTCACTTGACATTATGTACTTTCATTTCGTAATTATCTCAATAACAGGCAATTTTTGAACTTAATTTATTATACGGTGGTAAAAATCTTAGAAAACCGCTGTATATCGGTGGTATTGATAATTGAATCATAAAAATCAACGTTCGCTCAACGGCAACTGAGGATCGTCCGAAATGAATGGTTGCTCTAGAAACTATCGATGCTGTACAGCTACTGATCATTAAAGATCGTTATGTGGCACACCGTGAGATAGTTCAAAAACCGCGTTCAAAATCACTATACAAATATGATGTCTATAAACCATTCAAATTCATTTTCCTACCGCCATAGGATGGGATAAAAACGTTCTGTTTCAAGTTTTGTTTTGCTTTTCAAAAGGAAAGTATTGCTAATTTCGGACCACTGGTGCCCTAGGATTGGTGTCCGGGGTGCCGCATCGCCCTTAATCCAAGCGTATAATTAATTGGTCCTTTTTATGCGGCCTGTTATGACATGCATATGAGCGTCGGGGCCGTAACTGGAGACATTCGTGTCCTCAAACACGAACACACACACAACATTCAAATAGCCTCACACACACACACACAAAGGTAACCCCAAATCACAAACAGCAGATTGGGTTAGAGTGGAAGTGGAAGAGAAAATCAACAAGCAAATCCTATTATATTTCACATGGGCGGCTCTCGATTACGCGCACGGTGTCGTGCGCGCATCAGTCGTCGTCGACGACTGCATCATAAATTAGTTGTTGTTTTCATTTCGCGCATAGCACCGTCAAGGAGCACCCGGGGTTGGAAGGGAACGCAAACGGCCAACAGGAAGATGAAGTACCCGCAGGTTCAACGGGCACCCGCGTTCAAACCTTCGCGAGATGAAAGAGAACAGCAGTGTGGCGGATCATCACTGCGGCCACTCCATGACAGATGCCTTTATCGCACATAAATTTTTCAAGATATGTATTTGCTGTCGCGCGGTAGGAGGATCCAATCGAGAAGACAATACTGGGGCACCGTCTAGGGCGAGCTGTCACGAGTTTATTATTGTACGATCGGTGTGAACTGTTCGGTGAACGCGATTAGAAGGCCTTGCAGGAGTCATATTTTAAAGGATTTTGTTTATTGTTTGAAAGCTCTAAATTCTGGAGGGAGGAACCACCATTCCATTCAACCTCTACCTCTCTTCCTTACAACAGTCAGCATACCGATGCAAACCTCGGCAACATGCTTGGGTTTGAGGAGACCGTCGATCAACGCACCACGACAGCCGGCACGGATTGTCTTTACTGTGTGTTTGTTAAATTTATTTGCGACATAACCGCCACTAAACCCACCAAACACTGTCTTAGAATCACTGGTCGGGGTTTACGGGTTTAGTTGCCCGGTGCAAGGTGTCACGGTCCCAGTTTTCCCCATTGTTGTTCGGTGCGACACGTGCCTGACATTAGTGGTACGCCTTGGTCGGCGCCGTCGCTTCTGTCGACCGACGAACAAACAACCGGCCGCTAGAGTCGAATAAGTTATGGGCCGATTATTGGTTTTAATCGTTCCATTTCGCTCGTCTCTAATTATACTGACTCACGCACCATTTCCTCAAACTTTTGGCAGCTGATTTACGCGTCGCTATGGAAATAGAAGTGTCAAGGTGGACTTTTCTTTATTTTGGGGTTGGTTTTGAGAATTGTCATAATTTTGCGTCCCTATTTTTAGCTCAAATAATTTCAAACAAATCAACGATACTGTACCGTTATAAAACGTTTCAGTGAGAACAAAAAAAGAATTTAAGTTGTGCAAAGTATTTTTCCCAGCTATTCTGATGTCAACACGGCACAATGTTTCGCAGGTCAACCCATCCTTCCTACTATATCATGTAACACTTTCATCTTGAAGCCGTTTTTCCCTGCCACGACCGTAGCTGACATCCACTACTAGCAAGGTGACAGAATCGTTTCGAGGGTGGCTTCGCTACGGGAGCATAAATTGTTGCTACATGCTTAATCATTTTCCTGATCGGTTGCGGTATTCGGCTGCTTTAAAGCCGAACGTTTCATTCGGGGCACTGGCGCTGGCAGGGTTTGGGGTTCGGTGAGCCGATTTTGTGGTTTGTTTATTGCTTTACACCGGCCTAGCTGGTGAAACGTTAATAATCTAACACCGTGTAGTCGTAAATCTTTTAGGAACCGCATATCAATTAGAGCAATTTTGTAAGAGAGAAATATATAACGCTGTGTTCATTTTCCCAAGTGCGTCGAGTTGAGACGGGAAAAAGAGTTTTAAGCAAGGGTGGAGCGATTTCTTAGTTAGTGTGAAAATTTATGTTGTGTAGGAAATCTTATTTGACGTAGTAATACTTACAACGCTAACATAAATGGCGACGAGAATATCCTTACCTGTAAGAAAATTGGAAAGAAAAAACGGTTAAACAACATTAAACACAATTTGGAATTGGAGTAAAGCAAACGCATGATAAATGATACTAATTATGTTGCCTTTCACAACGATGCAGCTCAATGCAGCCCAACACCGAAAGGAAGGTAGGAACCCACAACGTAACATAAAGAGCATCTTCCTCGATACGAACCCGACAGACGTTAGTAGTGTTTTGCGTCGTGCGCGTCATCCGTTACAGAAAATTAACAATTTCACACATTAAAATCTCTTAATTAAATAACACCCCGCTCTCATGGCCACTTCTTCCCCGTGTGAAGCGCTACTTTCCCAGGAGCGTCGGGATGAGCTGGTCGGAAAACATGGTGAACCTATTTTTATGCTTCCACTGCTTCATTTCGGCCTGTTTGTTGCAATGTTGCGTCAGCAGAAGCATCACAACGTTAGGCTCGGTGGGCAAGAATGCACCATCTACGAGAGTTCTCACCAGCTGACCCAGCTCACACGTGTGTGTATGTGTGCTCCCAGTCCCGAGGAAAAGCGCCTCTCCCAGTGGCACCGGTTCGTTGATAGACGTGTCAATTACGGGTGGCCAAGATATTTTCCTCCATCAGAAAGAGGGAGGGCCCGTTCAAATTTTGTATAAAAAAAAAGTCGTACACACACTTTCATCAACCGCCGGCTACCTGCAGCTGGTGGTGATGGGGTGGAAAATTTAATTTTTAAGTTTTTCCACCACCATTCACTATCAGTTTGAGAAAATGTCACATTTTTCACGCCATATCACCCGGTCGCTATGGTGGCGCGTGCCTGCCTAGCTGTGCCCCTTAGTGTGCGTATAACGATCGATGCAACGGAACCTGACGCTCTGACAGCGACCTGTCAGATGGTTGACATACGAGCGGGAAAGAAATCATCACTGACACCGAAACGCACCGGACTCGCACCGGGTTTGGACCGCGGGGAGGATTGAAACTGAACTCATAAATGTCAATCACGGCCGGCCTCCCTCCACCCATCTACTCGCACTTGTCGGCGTTCAAAATGTATCCACTAAAAAGCTTTATGTCTGCAGTTTGTTTCAAAGTTGACAATCTAAATGGAAAACTCGATCGGAAAAAAAGTTTTTGTTATCTTAAAAATGTTTGTTAACTGAACTTTTTGCAACCAATTCAACACACCCAAACCAAAACAGCAGTACAATGGAGGGGGCTTAACCAACTTCAGCCACCGGGTCCCACCTATGGAAATGTTTCATCGTAGCAATAATTTTTCATTTCCTCATCTCCTATCCATCTGCGGGTCCAAACGCTTGCACGAGAACGGCAACACTTCCATCGCGGCACGTTGACGCAGCGTTTCTCAGCTGGCCGTGTAATAAATTTCTAAAATTAAATGATTTTCTAATTTTAGTCATCACTGCGAAACCGTGCGTGCGGTGGGACTGGTAGAGTGCGGCGGCCAGTCGTGTTTGTATTACTGTGCCTCGCTTATGCCTTTACGGTTGGCGCGGGTGCAAACGAGCAGATAGAAAGAGTCTCTTTGATTAATTAATAAATGTGTACGATAAAAGGGATACTTAATATTTGAGCCTTGGTAGCGAGCATGGTTGAAAGGTATTGTTTTGTAAATATAATTGGGAATTATT
>KB684590.1:0-15185 GCA_000349165.1 Anopheles christyi
CCATTTTTGTGTACTTGCCGTCTCCAACGGGGAGCAGAATCAAAGTAACAACAGGTAGTACATTTTCAATCGCTCAATCCATTAGCTCTTGCGGTCTACTTCGGCTGGGTGAAGAAGCATATCGTGTATAAAAAGAAATGGATTCGATTCCATGAAAAAATCCCAAAAGGTGAGCGGGATGGAGAGAATTAGGCAAACCTTAATGTGTCCCACCGTGTACCTAAGAAAAAACCACCACCACCATCATCACCATCAATACTTATTCGACCGGCTGACCTTTACAGATTATCGTTAGCCTCCATTTGCTCCCTTTCCTTCAAACCAACTCATGAGTGTACGTGTGAGTTGTAATAGAATCGTGTGTATGTGTGTGTGTGTCTGTGGTACGGTAAGAATGTTTTACTTTTAAGGATTCTACACTAGGAAGTATTTTGAATGCGTGCGTGATTGGTATGAATATGTGCGCGATCGAGTTAAATTGGCGTGCCAGTGGTATAAATTAGTCAGTCGTTGAACAACAACAACAACAACACAAAAAACGATATGTTATCTCTCGCTTTCTCTCGCGACCGATGGGACCGGTCTGGATTGGGCGATAGAAGATGCTGCCTAGTATGAATGTGTGTGAGTGTGTTTTTTTTCCTTCTTATTTTGCATGAGCCTCAACCTGCCTAGTTTTGCCTCCTTCCCAGCTCGTTTTCATACGATTTTTATCTATTTTTTCGACACTTACAAAATTGCATGAAAACTTAGTGTGATACAAATAAATTCAAAAAAAAAAAAGGCACACTCCTTCTTCATGCAAACGATGCTTTTACTCCGAAGAAATAAGGTACAGCAAAAGGAGACGAAGCGAGCTAATCAAATGTGTGTATGAAGCGTCCAACAGCACCAGAATAGGAAAACGAAAAACGCAACCCCCTCAGATCCATTTGGAAAATCTTCGCTTCCACGCCGCAAACGGTCGGTTCGGTTCTCAGTTGTTAAATTATAGGTGCGGCCGAAATAGGAAAATTGAAGGCAAAAACTCAGCGAAATTGCAACAACACTAAATGGGGCATACATTAGTTGTTACAAGCGGAGAAAAGATAGAATACTGCGACGTAAGTAAGTGGAGCTCACAATCGCGATTAATGCGAGAACGAGGGAAGGGTAGAGGGAATGTGCTGGTGTGTAGCAATTCAATTGCAGTTATTTTGGCGTAAAAAGGAAAATTAACCAAGACCTCCTTTCAAGATGATCGCACTTGACCACAGTTCGGAAAGCCGGAGATGAAGTTGTGTGGGTAATATGTAGATTGTTGTCCTTCCCACTTTTGGTTTACGTGCGCCCTGTCCCGTTGTGTGTGTGTGTGTGTGTGTGTATGCGCGAAGGCGCAAAAATGCGCACGAGGAAAGAGAACGCAAACAATTGCGAAAACAAAACCCAAAAAGAATACAAAACAGAGAAAACAAGCAAAATATGATACAAAAAAAAAACTGGGAAAAGCCTGACACAGATAAACCCCACTTTTATGGAGAAATGATATAGGAAGCTAACCTTACACAAAATGCAAAGATGAAAAAATAGGAGACAACAAAACTCCTTAACCCGACACATCTAACCAACAAAAAAAACGTTAGGTTGGTATAAGCAAAGAGGAGGGAATGCATTTGTGGGTGGGTGGGTGTGTGTGAGTTAATGTTGGCTAGTCTAAGCAAACAAACAAGCAAACAAAACATGCTAAAAAATTAGATAACGTAAGGTAAACAAACAAAAGAATATTGCAAAGCAGGCACACACTCACGCACACAAGCACACCCGGAAACCAACCACAAGGAAAGGGACAAAAAACAAAGCGTAGATTGAAGCAAGAGGAATGTGAAGAAAATCATTCATTCGAAACAAGGAGCAAACAAAACAGAGAAAGAGAGAATGAATATATATGAATATAAATACCAAAAAATATTATATAACAAGAAATAAATATATATATACATATATTAAAATATGTGATTATACCACGAGAAACGCTAATCAGATGTTGTTTTTTGGATTTTTTTATATTTTAATTGTTTATAGTTCCCAATACCGATTTCTGCTGTTTCAAACTCATCCTCCGACAAATGTGTTATAATAATATGGAAAAGTTATGTTTTGTCTGCAAGAAACATACATTTCAACAATAAAAGGATATTTCATTAACTTCGAAAGACGCGACGAGGATGGGATTCGAACCCACGCGTGCAGAGCACATTGGATTAGCAGTCCAACGCCTTAACCTCTCGGCCACCTCGTCCTGTGTCGGCCTGGGCACCCCGTTTCAAATTACAAAGATAAATTAATTTTTTAATATATACAGAACTACAAAAACGAATTAGATTCCAATTTTTTCTTAATGACCATCCACAATATAATTTAAAAAATAACTATCACATTTGTTTCTGTTTAGCACCCCACACAATCCCACGAATACAACACACGTTAACCTAAATAAAAATTACAATGAACATAATACATACACAACAATAACATAATTATTATCATGTATTACATAAACAACCAATTTTTCAATCGCCCACAAAAACAACACTCAAAAAGTATCACCCGACGAGGATGGGATTCGAACCCACGCGTGCAGAGCACATTGGATTAGCAGTCCAACGCCTTAACCTCTCGGCCACCTCGTCTTGTGTCCGAAGGTCACGCTACGTGCCAATATTAACTTACGGTGCTGATTCTCATTGCTATGCTCTATGTACCACGCACTCTAAATGTATTCCTATCAATTAGTTGAAGATTATTTCGAATCTTGTCTAAAATAATAAAGTAAATAATGAATAATCTTTCTCATACGACCCTGACCGTTTCCTCAGCCGATTAAAAAAATGAGATAAAGTGTGTAGAATAAGAGATGCGCTGTTAAAAATAAATAAATATGCCCTTTCACCGAACTCTGCCCTTCGCGCCCTTTGCCTTCTCAACCCCATTTGGTAAGGTTAGTCGGGGCAACGCCGGCAGCCCCCTGCCAAATGGGGGTAAATATAACAAATTAACTGGTTGGCTTGCCATAAAGCTATACCGTGTCCGGCGACCGATAAAACCACAGATGTGTGTTTGCGCGACCACCGCCGCCGGTAAATACACCACAACGATCGTGCACATCACGCGGCGTAAATCTGCCGATGATACGGGATTTGGCGGACGTCATAATTTTCAAGAGGATTTCCGCCGTCGCAACGTCGATGCCCGCCAAACGGGTAATGGCAACAAACAAGGCATCAAGAAAACCTACGAGAGCGGGGCATTTAATTTTAGCCAAATTGCACGCGACACCGTGTCCACGAGCTTATCCCGACGGTTTCTGTTGAGATGTGAGGTTGTGGATTGATGCCGTTCCGAGTTGTATGTTTACCAACGCTGACAACGCACACACACATACACGTTCAGATCTGCTATTAATGTTCGGTTTATCAAACCACAGCGAAGCAAAGTTGCATCGAACCGGGAGGCACTGTTGGGAAGAAAGCTGTCCACCCAAAAAAAAACCTCGACCTCGAGAACTCGAGTTAGAGATGGCATTGGTTGACGGACATGGATGGTCGAGAACAGTAGCGGCGTAGCAAAATCCGCGACCAGACAGCTGGCGTTAGTATGTCTGCCTCGCAGAGGGGCGTTGTTGTTGTATCATGAGTTAAAAAAAAGCAAACCCCAATCATCCCCTCATGGACTTGCTTGCGCGCGGTTTTACTCGCGCAGCAACACACGTACGCGAGTTTTCCGCGAGCAGCATCGGAATATTGGCGAAGGAAAACGGGACACGCGTACCAGTCGTTGTTTTGCAGTGCCACAACAACGGTACGCTAGTAGAGGAACGCGTCGCCACCGCTCTCAGTGCAACAAGTGGTAAGGAAAAGTTTGCAACCGGAATAATTCGGTATCGATTAAACAAACAGTCCTCGAAACAGTAGTTCTGCCAAAAACTTCCGGATGCGCAGCATTATTTAGTGCGTCGGAACGCTTCATACAGGACAATAGGGACGACACAATCATCCTCCAAAAAAGAAATCGGATCCGCAAACAAAATTATTCTTCCTTGTTGGGGCGCACTAAAATACGGATCATGAAATATCCCAACACGCTGGACCTCAACACGTACCGGGCGTACATGTGTGCAAGGCATCTGAATCGTGACAAAACCCGCCAGCTGGATGCTATCAATCTCGATTGGGACCTGAACGTACCGGAGCCGCTAAAGATTCTCTGTATGAAAGCGATTGCCGACAACTGGATGACGGTGCCGTACTTCCAAGAGCTACCACTTTGTGAGGATCGTCAGTATCTGCTGGATCTGCTCGATCTGAACTTCCCGCTTGAAACGCTCTGTTCGCGGGTCCGCAGTGATGCATTCTGGAAGCGAGCATTTCAACACCGTTGGCGTACGTTCGTACCGATAGAGGTAGGTTCCAAGCCATGGATACGAATCTACCTCGAGCAGCATTTGTCCGAAACGGTGGAACATTTGAAACCGAACGACTACGATCAGGAAGGTATTAAAAGGATCGTTGAGCTGTGTTCACCTTTCGTGCGAGAGTTGCGCCTCGAACGGTTGCAACCCTCGCTGTCTGACAACAGTGACCACGTACCGCTAGATGTGGTTCTGGCGAACTTACGGCGACTGCAGCGCATCAGCCTAACGTACGATGTGAAGGATGTGGGACACAATTTCTTTCTCGGCTGTGCTACGATCACCGAGATGGACGTGAAGCTGATGACGCAAGGTTTGGAACGGTGCGGTGAGCTGACGGAGTTCCGCCTGCACAGCAGCAAGCTCGAACCGACGATGATGAAGCGGATCAGTGTGGCCCTTGGCAAGGGTTGCCCGAACCTGCGAACGATCGCGTTTCCCCACTGCCGCTGCGGGGACATCGGGTTGCGTGCCTTTTGTGAACCCATCAAGCCGCACTCGTTCCCGAATGTATGCGAGGTTATACTGACCAACAATTTCTTATGTAAGTAGTGCAGGAACGATTCAAATAGGATGATATATTTTTGTATGTTATTGTTTGCTTTCCCGTGCAGCACCAGAGAGCGTCCAGGAGCTTACCTGGCGGCTACGGCATCGGCGTATCGAAAAGCTGGATCTGAGACTCAATCCTATTCTCACCGAGGGTGCCATATTCATCATCACGAGTGTGTTCTACATGCCACTGCAAGAGTAAGCATCTGGATTCTGGACCTACCGAAATAAAGCATGAAATCATCATACATTTATTTTCTATATTTTTTATTTTTTAGACTCAACCTTAGCTGCTGTTCGATAGATGAACAGATCGAGGAGTATCTGTTGATGCTGATCCGTTTCAATGACACGATCAAGCGGCTCGACATCTCCTCGAACCGCCTGTCGCCGGCCATGGGCGACCGGTTGCTGCAGCGCGTTTACGAAAATAAAACTCTCCAGCAGTTCGATTTGCGCAACACGGACATTTCGTACGATGTACGGGCCATCATCGATGAGGCGATACTGGAAAATCGTGCACCGCACAGTTTGCACACGTGGTAAAAGGAGGAGAGTGCTTGTGTAGTATAAGGTTTTTTTTAATTTATTTGGTTGGATTTATGAAATTTGTAAACCAGTAAGAAGAACTTTGTGAACAGGATTGATCGTATACTCTTCTATTACTAAAGCTAGCATTCAAAATCCAATAAGATCAATAAAGTTATTGTATATGTTACCTCTGTATGTGAACCAAGGCACTGAACAAATAGTTTACTCGTCGCGTGTATCGTACAACTGGCAACCGTCATTTAAGAAAAGATTCTTCAAAATTATCGGAATAGTAGAAACCTTTTAAAGACATCGTTGCCAATAACCAAGCGTATAATGAGGAACGGTAGGTTGTATTCTTACATGTAACCAAATTTTTCAGTATTAAAAATGAATCAAACATTTCACAGCAACGGACAGATAAAAAAGCAACACATAACACAAACCTCATCGAACTTATCACTTTAAACTGCTGCAGTTTCGTTACTAATGCATACGATTCATTAAAATTTTAATGTTTATCATCTTTTTGTATGCATTTTATATTGAATAAGTTTTCAATACAAAGAATTTTACAAAATGTCATCTAAGCACGTTCCCCCACTTGCCCCACTGTCAATCTAGCCGACCAATCAGCGTTCAACACACACATTTTCAGCTGTCACTGACGAGGAAAGGCAGAATGTCAACACGTACAGTGCGATTGCATGGAAAAGCTACAACAACGTACGACTAAACGTGAACCATTGCAGTACGCGTACATTACTAAAAGTAAGAGCACCTTACTGCTGCCTGCGTGATGCAGAAGATCTCAAAACACTCTCGTACAACAACGAGCCAGTGAAACGTAAAACGAGCCAAAACATATCAAAAACCGTTCGTGTGTACTGCCTCCTCGTACAACTTCGTACGGGACATTCCCGGTCACTCCAGTTCCGTTGGGTGGAAGAAGAAGCAGATACAGAGTGTGAATAACGGGTTGAAAACGGAGAAAGCACGGATTCATAATGTTGTTAAATATTCACGATTCATCACAGCTGGCCGATAGCCGGAGATTCGGAACCATCCTGCTCTTCCTATTAATAGAACTGTTCTTCGAAGGTATGTGTTTTGATGCTGTTTAGTTATTAGTTCGGGCAAGTGGGACGAAAGGCCAAGAAGTGGTTTCCCACACAACGGTGTTTTTACGCGGTGGTGTGTGCAAGTAGGCACTGACGTGTCCTACAGCAGCCTAACTGAACCTGCCAATACTAACACTGACCCGATTGATTCGGCAAGGCTTTACTACAAACCAAACGACCTGTGTGTATGATTAACTAATTGTTACAACAATTTTCCATTGTAGGAGCTGAAACTGCCACACAAGCTGAAATCGACAGGCATTTGGAAATCGGTAGAGATTTCTTAGCACGAGGGCAACTATCGGATGCATTAACGCACTATCATGCCGCCGTTGGTAAGTGGAGAACGAATTCATGCGCGCATTGCCTGCTTTACCATTGTCATGGTCTGTTTTGATGAAGTTCTAGTGGAGCTTAAAACATACGGCCATCACACAAAAAGGATGCTCCTTTATTGTTTACGTCGCTAACGCACGTTCGTTGTCAGCTGATTGCGCTGGAATGCAGCTATTGCAGTTGTGTGTGTGTGCCTTATTGTTTTATGTTGTTAGTTTACGGCTGAACCACCGTTTATGCTTTCGAGCAACGCTTACACAGATGGTAATTTAAATTAGAATTATCTAGATTTGTTTGGGAAATTTTGATTATTTGCGCAAGTGGAAAGCCAGTCGGAACGTATACATTCACGAAACCGTTAGTGCGCGGGTTTGTGATAACACTTATCAAGCGAACCTGATTGGGCAAATCACCATCAGACACGTACCTTTTTCTTTCTCTATTTGCACTGTCTGTTTCGAGTGACGTGTCGTTTAAATTACTTTTAGACTGTTCGGCGATGAAAGTCCGCCGCTCGGATGATGGGTTACGATGATAAGCGATCAATTGTTTTTATCACCACAAGTAATAATTTCTAATGCCTTTTTTCCTCCGTTCTTTCCATCACTCTACTTTTTTCTCTACAGAGGGCGATCCGAGCAATTATTTGACGTACTTTAAGCGTGGCACAGTTTACTTCGCCCTTGGTAAGGCCAAATTTGCCATCAGCGACTTTACGCGCGTGCTCGAGCTGAAGCCAGACTTTACTGCGGCCCGGGCACAGCGTGGCTCCGTGTACCTGAAGATGGGTGACTTCGAGAACGCCGAGATTGATCTGATGAACGTGCTGCGTCTCGATCCGCACAATCCGGAAGCTAATATGCATTTTAGCCGCATCGGACCAGCAAGCGAACAGTGGATCGCGTGTGTGGATCTGATGGAGCGGGGCGATTTCACCACCGCCATCATTCTGCTGAGCCAACTGCTCGAGGTTTGCCCGTGGTCGGTACCGATCCGGGAGTCTCGTGCCCAGATGTACCTGCGCATCGGTGACCGTATGGCAGCAGTTAGTGATTTCCGCTCCGTGAACCGACTTTCGCAGGACAGCACTGAAGGGTACAACAAGCTGGCACGCATTTTGTACGACATCGGTGATTCCGGGGCGGCACTGAAGGAGATACGGGAATGTCTGAAGCTCGATCCCGAACACAAGGATTGTTTCCCATTTTACAAGAAGATCAAGAAGGTGGACAAGGTATACGTGGACGCGCAACAGGCACGGGAAGAACAGCGGTACCCGGATTGTATTGCGGGAGGTGAGAAGCTAATCAAGCTAGAACCGGACGTACCGATGATCGTGTACAATGGTAAGCAGCTGCTGTGCAGCTGTCTAGTAAAGGACGAGGAGTTTACGGATGCTGTCGTCCGGTGTCGGGAAGCGCTTGATATCTATCCCGATCCGGAGGTGATGTGCGACCGGGCCGAAGCACTGATCGGTGCGGAAATGTACGATGAAGCCATTGCACAGTACCGGGAAGCGCTCGAGGTTAATGACAATCTGCAACGGGCCAAGGATGGCATCGAGCATGCGCAGCGCGTTCAGAAACAGGCAGAACGACGCGATTATTACAAAATTCTCGGTGTAAAGCGAACTGCCACGAAGCAGGAAATAGTCAAAGCGTACCGTAAAGCTGCCCAAAAGTGGCACCCGGACAGTTACCAGGGCGATCAGAAGAAGATGGCCGAAAAGAAGTTTATCGATGTGGCAGCAGCGAAGGAGGTACTGACGGATCCGGAAAAGCGGCGACAGTTCGATGCCGGGCAGGATCCGCTCGATCCAGAAGCGGGACGGAATGGGTTCGGTGGAGGCAATCCATTCCATCACTTCCACCACGGGTCACCGTTCCAGTTTAAGTTCCACTTTACGTAATGTGTTTGTGTGTGTGTCTACATGCGCGCACCCTACCTTCCTTTCCGCACGCACTTATAATCCCTCAAACCACAATCCATCCTTTCGTTCCTTTCGTTAAAGTCACGCGTTGCCCGGTGTACTAATGTGCGTTACATTGGACCATCGGCAGAAGCAGGTGAAAAAGAGAAGTCTTAAATCAAACCATGCAACCATTTGCGACAGGCTCACATGACCATATTGGTTTGCGTTCTTGCTACAGGGGAAAGGAGAAGAAATACCGAGAATTTCTCACATACATAGTTGCGAGTAGGTTACGAACTGTACCGAACCGAGTGCCAGCTTTAATTTATGCTATAACAGCATCAACACACTCGCCCCTTTTCTTTTTCTAGTTTCGGTTCATCGATCAATTGTGATTCACTAATGCGGTGTTCGGCTTGCGTTAATGTACGAAAAACCATCTGAAAAGCAGCGCACATTAAAATTTTGCCATTTAAAAGAATATTAAGTGAAAACTCTCGTTAGCAATACTACTGAGCGTGTGTGTCATCTTTGGTGACCACTAGGGCATTTAGTTGAACAAAATTCCTGGCAAGCAAAGGACGACATAACACAAATATATAGGAGCATTATCTTGCAAACAAGCACTGTCGATAGACTGAAAGCTGGTTGATGGTATGAGATGATCGAACGCGGCATTAACGGCTTGTTAAAGTGTTTTGTACATATTAATAATATGCTTTGATCACAATCTAAAAGCTAAAATAATACAATAAAACCTCTTAGTGATATTAGTAAGAATTACAATGTCGATCTATTATCATACAGTTTAGATAGTTACAAACTCTATTTTGAGTTATAATACAGTGTTATGTAATTTTAAACTATTTATTCTTCAGTTTTGTCACAAATCCCCCACGCCTGAACATGGTTAATGTTCCGGTTAGAGTTAAATTCAAGAAACGTAAACGTATCTGACCATAACGTTAATTTATAGTGAATGACTATAATTAGATCGTTATTTCAAATACTTCTACGGCTAATTATGTCAACGTAAGAGGAAGTAGCTTTTAAAAAAAATAACTAATAACTATCCTTATATTCCTCTAAAATTTCTTCTTGCTCTACATAAAACTCGTTGATCTTGGACAGGATGGCTATTCGTGCTGCCAATTGGTTTTGTTTCGGAATGCAATTTAGCAGCCCCACTAGACTAAGCGCAAAATAGTAATTACTATCATTTGCAACATTGGCAACCGGTGGTACTGTCTGCACTGGTGTGTGTTTTGGAACTGCTTTGACCACTGCTTCATTCGAATAGGACGAATCGTACATCTCCTCCACGAAGGCGCCATTCTCTTCTAGGGGCGTTTCTGACTTAACAATGCGTATTGGATCTTCTAAAAAAAAAAAAAACTTTTTATTAATAAGGTTCATTGATAACATCTAAACCGTAGCAAATCACTTACCTTCATCTTCTCCTTCGGAAGGAGCTCTGCGTATCTTTCCTTTAGAGATGAAAACTTCTTCCAGGAAGCTTAGGCGGAGGAAATGTTTCCACTTGGATTTTGATGTTCGCACAAGCTCCCGGCGGTACTGATTGCGCAGACCTTGCCACTTTCTCTTACACTTTTCAGCTGAAATGGGGTAAAGTAAAGCAATCCGAAAAAGCTACACAGCAAGCACACTGCAACGGCGCGACGTAAACACCTACCATCCGTTTCTAAAAGATCGCTTATTTCCGCCCAACAATCCTTTTCGATTTTTCTATTGTTATAGCATGGGTCTTTGTGGTTCCACAATATAGGTTTCCGTTTCACTAGTTCTATCAGTTTGGGTTCGGAAAAGAGCGGGCTCTCCATGATGCTGGAGGATCTGAGCAAGCAAAATGTACGCCACAAAACATTAACAATAAACAAACATAAACAAGAACTGTTAGTCAAGGTGAACAGGTAAAGATGTGACCAGAACCGCGCAGATCAACACTTGCTCATCGTGCAGTTTTTGCTACTCTTCGTATATGTGTTATAGATTTTTTTCGCAAATAAAAATATTAAAGCATCTGAAAGACACTATAGGCCATAATATTTCAGTATTGCTGGAGTAGTTTAATACATATTCTCAAACATGTATTTTTTTATTCTACGTCAATGCTACACGTCCCGAAGAATTCAACCCATTTAACTATCCATTCGCTCGTCTGCTGTCAACCGAAAGCGGAAACAGTTCAAACGTCATATGACAGCGACTTTCAGCCACTGTTCTCTCTCTTTTTCCGGCATCGTGTATGCTAGCTGGACACATTTTGTTTAAGGTAGAGTTAAAATTTTGTGTAAATATCTATGAAAACAGTCGCTTCTGGTGGTAAATTGTGAATAATGCATTACTAATATCTCGACGCTTGTGGTGCATCCCGAGTGGAGGAGATTATCCTGAGAAAAGACCGTGAATTAGGATGTTAATCGTGGATTGTTGACAGTCAGAATGTGCCGCAAGCTGTTGAAGCGTTGACTGTGTTTCATACTGGCCGTGAATCGTGTTCCGTGGCCAACGATGGCTTGAAGACGTGTTATCTGCTCGTGATCCAGCTTGTTCGATGTGATACGACTGTTTTCATGGATATGTCTTACCCAGCATGCTGCACACACTCTCTCCCTGTTAGTTCATAATTTCCATGTACTGAAACTGTATCCACTTCGTTCTCATTGTAGCCTAATTGATCATGGCTGATACCGCCGCCGCCGCCGCTAAGAAACCGGCCAAGAAGGTCGCCCCAAAGAAGGCCGCCGCAAAGGCCGAGGCTGGAGCTAAGGCTGGAGCCAAGGCTGAAGCCGCGAATGCTGCCCCGAAGGGAGACCGCAAGTCGCGTCAAACTCCGGAAGCTATCCGCGCCCGTGTCAAGCGGGCCAAGGAACTGCGCGCCGCAAAACCGAGCCTGCCGCGCCAGAAGAAACGCTATGGTCGTCTCTGGGCTAAGGCAGTGTTCACCGGTTACAAGCGTGGACTCCGCAACCAGCACGAGAAGCATGCTCTGCTGAAGATTGATGGTTGCCGCAACCGCAAGAACGTCCTGTTCTACATCGGCAAGCGGTGCGTGTATGTGTACCGTGGCAAGTCCAAGCAAAATCACCCGGGTAGCAACAAGAAGTCCACCATCCGCGCCATCTGGGGTAAGGTTACCCGTTCGCACGGTAACAGTGGCAGCGTTCGCGCTCGATTCCGCACCAACCTGCCTGGACGCGCCATGGGCCATCGCATCAGAATCGTAAGTACACCATCAATATAAAGTACCTCCAGTGTCCTATGTCAATTGAATCGAATAGTTTAAACATTAAACTCGTTTTCTTGTCCTTTTCAGATGCTTTACCCGTCGCGTATTTAAGCGCAGTAAATCGTGTGTACATTTATAATGGGATCCCCAACAATAAAAAAGAGCGAGTGAAGACGTGAATCCTCCTGGAAAAAATATGTGTTGTTTAGTGTGTTCCTCTTCGTTGTAATTGTAAAAGCTACAGTGCCACAGTTTTGGTTCCAAATATTCGCCAACTGAACAATTCAATATTTTCAGCAATCTTTTATAAATATCGCAAAATACTCTATTACTATATTTTGACTCACTTTCACATGCTGTCCGCGGTTTCAAATGGGTATGCAATATGAATAGGACTTACAATTCCGTAATGTGAAAAAAATCCAAGACACAAGGGATGTTGGCAATGGGTGGACGAGAATTAAAGGACGAAAAATGTGAAGTGACCCCAAGAGCTATTGTAGTGAAGCCATTTGCATGCTAGCAGCAGTTTTATGTTAATAGCTACTGATTGGGACATACCGAATCATTCTTCTGCTGGTTCGATCAAGGAAAAGTGTATGTACATGATCGTTGGTCAATGTGACTTAATGGCATTCATTCCTTCGCTGTTCGATGATGAGATTGTACTAATCGCAAAAAATGCTTCTACAACGAACGTTTGAAGTCAATTCAGTTTTTGGCTTACTGTCCAACACATTTACAACACAGAAATTTGAAAAATTATAGTTATAGCAAAAGCTTACAGGTACCAAATGATTGTTAGTCGAACTATTACGATGACACTGATCCAGTAGATTACTGAAAGAAATGATGAATCTCATGGAAGCATATAACCGTACCTGAAATAGCCGGTACCATGGCATAACGTTAATTTATGTATTGCTAAACACTCGACGGTCAACACACAGAAGTGTGCTTAGTCTTCATACATGCTGAAATGATACGACAACGTCGTCTAGATACAAACTATGCGTCTACAAGCTCGATTCACAGCTGGACGGTGTATGCAAAACTGACCTTCGTGCATCAGGTCCTTCAGAAACGACCATTTTTTTTCGGCAGATTCGAGTTCGAATGATCTACACCAATTACGGTTGTTATGCCGAATGATAATGAAGGAGCTGAACAATTGCTGAGCTCTAGGAACTTTTTCTTTCTACTATTTCTTTTAACTACTATCTGTTTCTACTCTAGAGCAAATTCCTGCTGGCAGAAACGTATGGGGAAGCACAAAAGTTGGTGTAACCGTTAGAAATACGACATAATGCCGTTTCATGCAGCAGTCCAAGATGTTAAAGACGATTTAGTAGCCTGTTGCGTAAGAATGTGGTTTTTTCTTTGCTCAAATTAAATAATAAGACCATCACCATAAAACTATCGAATGTAATAGTAGTGCACACATTGAATTTAATGTTCTATTTAACTCAAACACACTCCCCCCCAACACAACCTCGTAGCTCCCTATAAGCTACGTTTGCTGAGCTAAGTGAAAAAAAGAATCTCCCAGTTATTTCCTCTTTACACCTTCCTTGAAAACGCACCCACCGGTCAAGGGGGACCTTCCTAGGGGCCTGCTAATCCATCAAAAACTAATTAGGAAATTGGATGCTCTTACACCGTTGCACCCGTCTCGCCATCGCGCCACGATGAGACAGCACAGGCGGAGTGCAAAGCGATATCATCGTCCTCGTGCAAGGACGACCGATCGCTGCCCACGCTGAACACACGGAAAGGTGACAGGAAACGAGCCACCCAACGGCATAACTTCGGGATGATGAGCTCTCTGATGGCTGCTAAAGAGAAAGCATTAAATATGGTTTAAAGCTCACTCGATGGGCAATTAGGGCTGCTTCTGAGTGTCTAGTCTGTGTGTAGGGAGGGGTGGTGCCATTTTGCATGTGCAGCAGTGAGTGGTGTTTCACGCGTAACAAGGATCAAAGCAAAAAAGGAAGGTTGTCTATGATGAGCTTATGTAATGTAGAATGAATACAATTTCACTCTATGCTAAGTGGGTGGTGGTGGGTGACAATAAAACTCGGCACTCGGTTTGGGAGGTAAATTAAATAGAAATGGTCCCTTTGAAACTTGCTCCCCTGTCGGCGTGTGCAACATCTAGTTATGATTATAGAATTAATTGCACGCGATATTCGCTTCGCTTCAACTGTTCTTTTTTTATTCCGTGTTCTGCCTTTCTTCTTCGTCCTACAGTTGCACGTGCGCGGCTAATGGAATGCAGAATGCTGTCCCATCAACTAGAATGCCCACCATTTCTGTCGTCTCGCCTTTCGCTTTCGCGTTCTGGATCGCTGATCGAAATTAATTAATTGGAAATTGATACTGCCGATTGACAGACGGACGATGATGATGGCGATGTTCCGATATCTGATTTCAAGCAGGCAAGCGTTTTTCATCCAACATTAAGGAACAGATCGATGAATAACGCTGTAAAGCTCGCTTTTTTTTGTGTCCCTTGTTTTAAAATTCAAATCATAAAGAAACATGATTTGAACTACGGCTGATGCAAAAGCAGCGTCAACGTATTTGGTTTGCTCTGTCAGCATCTAAAGTCAGCCGATTAGAAAATAGTTCAACTGTAGTTCAAATTTAGGGAGTTCGTTTTGTAACCTGATGTTTGAAATTGAATGTTTCTATGATGCTCCACGTGCTGCAACTGTCTCTTCTTCCCAGCCGCTGGCAAGGCTTACTATAATTAAAATTTTCCACAAAATTGTCAGTGAAAACCACCAGTACCCTCAAGGCAGCACATTTTGCAACAACAGCAAAATAAAACGACCCATTCACGTGAGTGCGTGCTAACCGAATAAGTGTATTAATTATTTAAGCTAACAAACGTTCCGAGAGTCGGTTGAGATTTTACTTTCCGAGATCATTGCAGCTCGCATGATCGCACTCACGATCGTGTCAATATTAACATGGTGAGAGCAAAGAAAAACACGAAACATCCAAAAATAGTACACTTTAAGTAGCGTGTGC
>KB684601.1:5540-18349 GCA_000349165.1 Anopheles christyi
TACTCTAACAAAAACTTTGCGTGTGTATGAGTGCGTTTGTTTCGCAAAATGTTTGCCCTTTTGCTTCACACAGGCGAACATAGATCTCACTTTAGCCCTCCTCCGTACCCTTCTCCATTGAAATTGTATGTATGTGTGTGTGTCTCCCAGTCTTTTTCCCCAAATTTGCGCTTCTTTTTATTTGTCTGTTTTTTTTTTTTTGCTGTGTCGAATTGTAGGTCAATATTTCTCACTGCTAGAAAATGGAGCTACGACAAAAAAAAACATTATAAACACGCAGGAAGCACAAAACTCCCACAAAAGAAAAGTTTGCCGAATGAACTTACGCCAACAAGCAGCATTCTACTGCAAAAAAAGCTCTCCATGTTTGTGGGTGCCTGTAGGGAAAAGCGTGCGGACAAAAGAAAATCGAATCGGATCACGACAGCGATACGGATGATGATGAAAATTGAGATGAGTTATGGCCGTAGCGGGAAAGCGGGAAAGTTTTTCACCCTTCAGCCCCACAGATAAATTGCATCCGTCAACAAGCCATTTCGTTCGCTGCGTTTGTGGAGTTTTGTGTGTGTATGTGTTTTTGTTCCATTTAGTTTGCGATGCCATGTTGACATGGCCAGACTGAGCGGGAAATGGATCAATCGCAAAAGTTTGTTACTTCTTTTGATGCGTGTGCGTTTGTTCTCACTCCCTCTATTTCCGGCACACCGCCCCATTTCACCACCCCCTTTATTGTTGCTTATGGATCTTGACTTCTAACCTAATACAATCCCGAATCAATTGTGTTCAATTTTCCACTGCAGAAATTAAGCAATCCGAAAAGGAAAGTTAAACTGCAATGCAGAACCTCAACACCACGTTATCACATTGCCGAAATGCATTTCCGAGAATAAAACTGCAGCACGCACAATGGCAGCCGTTTCAATCGACTCATCGAGGACGTGCTAAATAGTATACAAATTTGAAACGCAATTATTGTTATCGGTCTATATTTTTGGACGAAGGACGAAATATTATATCAAATGTATTTCAAAAGTGGTGTTTGATCGAGCGCTAATAAAGCTGTTAGCTAAGCTTATATATTCTCCTCTCGCCTCGCACTCTCTTTCTCTATATGCTTCTCTCTCTCTCTCTACTTAACATGTTCACAATCACTAACTCCCATGCCAAATAAACCGCTTGCGCATCTGTAATCTTATTATTCGCAATCGAATAAACATGAACCTTAACGTCTAAATACGAGATTGGGTAAAATGGGTACGAGTTTGTGTCTTTTGTTGTGCTTTGTATTTTTTCACTAACACTGTTTATTCGGTAGCGTTAGCAAGCATTGCTCAATTACGTTTCCCTTACGTTCCGAGCAGTTCAGTGATAATCAGGTAGATTAGTGCCACCACCGAGGCCGATATGAGTAGTAAGGGAATTATTGCCCCGGCCCCTCATCGGTGGAGATTTCTGTATTTTTGCGCGTGAGTTTTTTTTTGGCTCTTAAAGCCTTCAAAAAGTTAACTGTCAGTGTTTGGAGGCTATTTACTTCAATCGTGTTTGCCTCATCCTTATCTCTTTTTTAATGCTTGGCAGATTAAACTTTGTGAGAGCATTGCTCGTTCATAAAAGCTGGAAACGGTTGGAAAAAGCGCTTTTTTCCGACAAATTCGACACAGATGAGCGGCTTTGCGTGTGCGATTAGCATAGATTGTTCAAATGGCCCGGAGTTAATGCATGACGGCTGTAATTGAGCGTCCTAAATAGAGCTATTTTTATAAAATTGCAATGAACGTAGCATGGTAAACATGAACTCAAATGTATCAAATTTTATGTACTCAAACAAAAATAAGTACAAAAATCAAAAATACACTTCACGACAAAAATCATACTGCATAGCTTTAGGCGCTTCGAGCCTAAAGCAAACATAGCAAAATCTAAAGCAAATAGCAGGAAAATCTGCTTAATAGCCTCTTTGAGTCAGTAAACCTACCTGAACATGTTAAGATACTACTTTACAGCTTTACAGTTGTTAATCGCATACCTTTCGGGTCCAACATTCGTTTTTTTTGTCTTTTCAACAATAAACTAACCTAGATTCCTTTTTCGAAATAATTGCAAAACAGCCATGAAAGTATTTTTTTTAAATCATGAACAGCATAAAAAGAGCAGTTTGCCCTAAGAAGAAACATATGAGGGCCATTTTCACACACAGGCACGTGCAAAATGTTGTTCTCTCGCTCTGCCACTAACAGCACACCTAATACACTGTGGATTGATTGTGTACCATCTTTTACACTCAACGGATTGTACATTGACGTAGTTACAGGTCAATTTCAGCGTGTGTGAGTGTACGTGCATGGTTGGTTTTTTTTTCGGATGGAGCAATTGATTCAGTACGGGGTTTTTTCCGCTCCATTTCCAATTTCCTACCAGGGCTTTGGACGCGAGAAAATGCTCCTTGTAGCGTTGAATTTAGCTCCGGGGAAATGTTGTAACATTTTCCCTCAATTCCCTGTTGCCCCTTTTTTACCCGATCGGGTGAGAAATGGGGTACCATCATTACACCGCACCGCTACGGTTCCGTATGTGTGCTCTGTGTGTATGTTTGTTTTGTTTTAGACCACCAATTTTTCCAGCCCATTTGCACACCGCTTGTGGGATCCAAGAAGCAATTCGCCACCCCAGAAAATCGCGAAAGATGGACAGGCCAAATCAAAACCTTACGATCGATCGCACACTTTATTGGCCTGTGAGCAGGGTTTGAGGTTGAGAGGGTGGTAGTGAGATGGAATGAAAAGCTGAAAGGTAGTGGTTTAGCGAAGAAGCTAGACATTGTGGTATTGCGGTAACAGTCGAGTTACGGTCGCAGGCGGATTAAATTAATCTAGCGCATTTGTTCCAAAGGGTCGACGGCGCGGATGGAGAAAAATGAGTGGGTTTCTGCAGGAAGGAAGTGAAAACGGTTTTGCAACGTTCAAGCATGTCCGGCACATGGTGGCCAAAGTGGGGTCAGCTTCAGTACATGGCTCCCGGTCCGCTATCGTGAGCTGCCCCGGGGGAGAACTGTCAACCGAGTAATGACATCTGATCAATCACCGGTGGAATTTAGCAAACCGGAACCCCCTCCTACCCCCTCCATCCAACCACATTTCCCCGTTTCAGCCCCAAAATGCGTACCGTGGTCAAAGTTTCACTAACGGTACCCATGCCACACGCCTCCTTTAACAGTGGGCGCCTTTGAGGTCAAGGCAATTGAAATGAGAAGCTCAAGATGGGTTGTTTTTTCGTTTCGTTTGCTGCATCTCATTGTTCTTGCCCTTCGTATTCACGTACAAAGTGCCACGAAAGTGGCTCAGGCTAAGAGGCTTATTAAGATGTGCTGTGGATATTCAGCTGTTGTATGATGGGAGTGAATGGTAACATAAATTATCATACTGAATTAAACACATTGCTATAATTGACAAAATAATCCATAACCAAAGTAAGCCTAAATGTATGCAAATAAATGCTTTTTATGGCATCAACAATCTGGTCTCCAAGGTGTTTCTGATCGAAAATCGTCCTTCAAAATCTTCAACCCTAAAAAAAGGACAAAAAAGAGGGTTTCGCCGCACCAACTGGAACACAACCGCTCCACCGCTGGTTATACATTTCAGCACTCTTGCGTTTCCCGCCAATGTAACAGTTTTGACTAACAAAGGCGTGCGATCAAAATTTCAACCGTAAACGCTGCACAAAGACAGCAGGAAAGAAGCATAGGGCATGTTAACCGAAGCTTCCTGTAGCTGTCAAATAATTCTCTGCCCTGCCTTCCGAAAACAGCTCACAGTTACAAATAACTATCGAAGGCGAAAGAGAGACAATAATAGGCCAACCTAAAAGCTGACATCTATTGAAGAGGGGTCGTTAAGAAGCGGCAGCCGACGTAATAAAAATAACCCGAACTGCAATTAAAGTTGCAAAGTTTTCACCGCCACTTTAACTATTCGTATGTGTTTGCTTGTCTGTCAGTCATACGCTTTCCAACACAAACACACAAAAGAATAAATTCCTCCAGTGCTGCTGAGCACTTCTTTGGAGCTTTGGATTGAAACAGGGGTTGATCTTCTTCTCCTTTCACTTTTGCGATTAAAAGATAAAACTCATCCTTCCAGCGCTATGAAAGCAGGTTGTCACAACCTCATCATCACCGACAGCGGCATAGCTATACATAGTGAAAGCAGAATGGACGCTGAAAATGGAATGACTAAGGGCTTCCGCAAGTGGATCGCAAAGGGAGAACAAAACGCGGAGACACAAATATCGAAGTTGAACTCGGTTCAGGAATTTTGTTTCACAGCATCCCTTTTTTGTGTGCAGGAGATGTGCATGGGGCCCCACAAACGTACTCCGTGCAGAGGAAACAGATCGGAAATATTACAACGAAACGAGCGAATTATACCGACAGCGAAACTGTTGAATTGAAAACCAGGAAACGAAGAACACGCTAACCGGGCTACGTTGGGCAGCTTTGAAACGAGCATCGAATTACAAACATCCCTGCTGGGTGGGTAGGCGAGAGGGGTTGCCTTTCTTCCTTTTTTATTGTTGCTGCGACATGACTTAAGAGCAGCAACATGACGGTGCTGAATCATTCCATAGTTCACACACAGACACACAGCCACATACCCCTCTCCCCCGCTTTAAAGTAGATAAAAAAACTCTGCTAAGAAAAAGACAGAGTGAGAGAGAGCAAGAGTGAAAAGACACACTCATAACTCGCGTTATTTTCCTTCAATTAACTTAATCGCTTCACTGCTTTGCCCGTGGCTGAAAAAGCACTGTACCGTCATTCCGTCGTCGAAACGTAGAAATGTCACACCAGTTCCGTTTTTCCCTCTTTCTTTCCCCTTTTCTGTGAATCCTTTTCTTTTCTCCTCCTCATCAGGATCCTGGTCTTCTCTTTTTGCTTCAATTAAGCTACTAGCGATCATTCCCCACGGATATCATTGGAGGGGAAATTCGGGATGATACGCGCACATGGAAGTTTATATTCGGCAATTAGGATTTTTATTGCCCTCGATGGTACGGATGGCTTTTTAACCTCGTTTTGGTTAGGGGGACGATTTGTGGATCCTCTCTGAGAGTGCCGCGTGCTTGATCGATAGAATCGATTATCGAGCTACAGTCAATCGGGAGTGTTAGGGGACGATTGCCAACAATTGTTTTGGAAGACTCCCATCACAAGAGGAGAATGTAAAACAGCTTCACCGAATAATATGTAGGTCAAATGGAAACGAAAATCACATCTTTTGTTTAAAGCATCAACTTATCTGCAAATCATATACAATCTGCGCCATACGAAATGGTCAGTACGAAGCACTTTGGAACCATTTCATGTGAGCTTACGATCGGAGGAAAACAGCTCGATCATCCCTTCTCAACGATCCGCATTTACTACGTTGAAGATAGTATTCGGGGCATTGGTTGATGGTTTCACCGTTAGGCAAAATGCTTAAATTATGTTTCAATCGTTAACGCTCTTTCTCGTCGAGCTGTGTTGCAAGATATTGCTTCGTTTTTGAGGAAATGTAGAGAGGTAGGAATTTTCCTTTTTGTCCTTTAATCATAAAGACCAACAGGAGCACAAATGAAAATGGATACACGATACGAGGAAAGGAAATGATATGGAAAAGGCTAAATCATGTTATAGCCTTTCCGATTGCTAGCGGGACTACGATGGAAAATGGATATCACCCGGAATCCTTTAAGCTACCTCACCATCTCATAATCATCATCAACCTCTCACACTCACACCTGGGATAATTCACACTCACACTTTTTTTCTCGGTGTAATTTTGGCTGTTTGAAAACGGAATGTATTTCCTTCGAGTGCAAAGCAACCGCACCATTCATCCAAACAGTATTTTCCCGATTTCCCGATCATCAAGCAAATCCGTATAGCTGAAAGGGAACGAACACACCGAACTGCCTTCCGGCTATATTGAGCAATCTGTTTCGTGGGAGATAAAAAGAGGCAGTACAGTAACAAAAAAATCAAAAAGAAAGACTAGCGAAACGTGATGAGTGGCGGCGGCACCAGAATTGCTTTTGCTTGCCTCATTTACATATTTCGCTATTTTGTCCTCTTGCCTCTTTTCACGCCAATTCCCTCTACCCCGCAAGTTAAAAATTATGTGATGCAGGTTCCCTTAGCTTACCTTAAAATATGCCACGAACAGAACATTCACAGGAAGTACAAGAGGCACGGAAGGAACGCATGCAGTAGCAGCCATATTGACAACGACACACACTTTCACCAATCATATCCCAATCCCTTATTCTTCTTATTCCGAAAGTCATTTGTTCAGTTACATCCTGCCATTTCTGCTCCAGACCTTATGGGGAAGTACGTTAACGAAACCAAACAACGAAAGGAAGGGAAACCAAATCCAACATACTTTTACACAGTGGTGGATCAACACACAAGGAACAGCGGTTTAGGCAGTATTTGGATGTTGACCAGGGGCGGGGTATTCTTTCGTAAGGGGGAGCAATGCTGACAACGAAGTGAATTAGAGCCTTTCCCCCCACCCCCACTCAATGACGGATGATCTAAAACCATAGGAAGGGTGGGGGGAGGATTGCTCTGGTCTACTAATGATACGACACTGATGGCTTATAGGGAATGGGAGGAATTAATTGTTGAAAGGGTTTCCAAGCCTTTCTTAGACACTTTTTCACCATTTGTTAAATAATTTATGCTACTCTTGCTGTCTTCTGAGAGCCCCCTAGCTAGCGGGGCCCCTGACGACCACCTAGTCCGTCCACTGCTTGATCCGTCCCTACACTAACAGATTCCCTACATAGCAATAAAAATAATCGACCCATACTCCTGCCTTGCCGATCTTCTTGGTATTTTCACAATTTGTGTGTTTCCTCACCTTGCAATGGTGGCATAAAAATCGAAATTAAAGCAATAACGTGACGAACGTCCGGGTGAAACTTTGCAAAGTGTGTTTGAAGGGGAGAAAAAGAGAGAAGGAATGAAAAAAAAGGAAAAAAAAAGTTGCACACAAATAACCGCTGAGCTGGAAATTCCATTTTCGTGCCTACCGATGATTTCAGTGAGCGCCATCCACGCGACGTGGATGCTCGTTTTTCCTTCTCCCTTTATTTTTTTTTTTGTACTACGAATTGACTTATCCGGTGAACATTTTTACTTTTAAGGTAGAAAAAACAAACTAACAAAAAAGGAGGTGAAAGCTCTCAATCGGTACATGATGGCGACCAAGGTGCAGTGAACGATCGCACAAAAAAAGAAAGTATGATTGGTGGAAGAGAACCATAGCACCAACTGAAATTGACTGGACCAAGGGCCAAAATGAGCCAAAAGAAAGTGAAGAAATAAAAAGAAACAGTAGAATCCGATACAATTTACAAACCAAATCCAATGATACATCTAGTGGCCCTGCCATTGCAAAACGAATGAAATGCAAAATAAAAGAAAACAACTTTACTGCTACATTTTCTCCCATCTCACTCCCGCCCCCAGCCACCCCCCCACATCCCTAGTCAAACTCCTTGTATACCTTTTTCTAAGCCACTGTTTGATTTTTTCAGGTTTTCTCTCACTCTCGTTTAACCATAGAAATAGTGTCCAATAGGGTTGTGTTTTCCCCTTTAGCTGAAACGACTGGGGAGTGTATTATATTATTCCGTGTGAATGCTATACTGCTTTACAGATTCAGATACATATACGGACGGGCCAAACTCGGAGATAGTAGCGGATATATACTCTCACGGATATCTAATTTAATAATGGATTCTTTTCTAAGGACTCGTTTACTAATGCTCACTTGGTGAATTTCAATGAGTGTACAATCACCAGCCCCGCAGCTATAGGGGTTTGTTTGCTGTGCCTGCATTTATGCTAGCAACATATGGTAAACCTCACTTTACGCACATTGCTCGACCAATCCGCTCGGTCGATTACCCGTGTCCTAAACTTTCCTCAATCTACTAAACCCTCACCCACATTCTACACCGTTTCGACTTGTAGCACGCTAAACGTTACATAGTTACATGGAGTGTCGCGGGATTTTGCAGTGGCCCGCCTACAACGCTTTGCTGCTTTGCGTGCTTTGCGGGTTTGACCGACCGGAAAGTGCGTGTCCTGCCGTCCTTGACGCACCAGCCCACACTCACACACATCGGTTTTCCGTGCGGTTCGGTCGAACCGGTGTTGCAGCAACAATTCCGAAAAAGCTAACACCACATTAAACCGACAGACCCCCGACGACAATGGTAGTGGGGCAGTTGATGATGATCGGTGGCGCTGCAAATGTTTCAGCGAAACCCAACCGACAGAGCAAGTGGAACAAATGACAATCGGTCGACTGTGCATATCTTCAGGCGCAGTACAGCAGCCGTGTAACGTATGCAATAGACTAGACTGTTGGCTGGGTGCTGGGTAAACTGATGCGATTGCCCATATTTACTATTTGCATTGTCATTACGGTGGATGATGCTCGACGATGCTGCTTGGATAAAGTACACACACACAAATACATGCACACATACACGCACATATCGCTCAAGCCTTGTTCAACAATGTCACGAACGATACTATCAGCTGCTTTCTGCAAGGCAAACGCGTAGCTGTCTCCAACCCACAACCTCCGCGGCGGCTCTCTAACAGGTTGCTTGTGCACTTTGCGATATTGACGGGGTGTAGTTGGGGGCTTAGGTGGAAGATGGACCAAACGCTCCTGGTCATGCGTCGCTTTGCACTGTACCGTAGAGAATGGCTCGCGGAGGAAAGCGGTCAAATTCACGCTAGACCAGAGGAGCAACTTTCGGAGCGAACAGCCTGCCTGCCGGGATACAATATGAACGACCCACTAGCGCCAAAACCACCACCACCACCGCCATCGCCACTACCACCAAAACAAGGTGAACGCTGATTTGCTTTGTCGTTCTGTGCCGTACTGTGCTGCTGCTTTTATGGCCTAAAACTCGGTTGATCTTTGTAGTGTAAATGCCTTCTTATTAAATGCCCGCCCGCCCTTTCGTTGCACAGTTAATACTTGCCCCAAAAAGGTGCCTGCCACCGCCATGCCAACGGCTTCTGGATGAAACTACAACGAAAGATTATGTTTTCCATCTGACGTACCCGTACCCGTTTCCCTTTCCCGGGTTGTTTAAAGTTTCGCTTCCAAGAACCACATCGACTACACACCGGTAAATGTGCAACGATCGTTTCCAACCTCACCTTTACTACCATCTGCTGCAGCTCCCAATCTTCACCACACTCACAAGTCACAACGTGTATATGTGAAAGAGAGGGAGAGGGAGTGAGAGATAGAGAGAGAGGGCGATAGAGAGAGAGTGAGAGTAAGTGAGGAAGAAAGTTTTATAAGGTCTTGTTTTAAGACAGATTAACCCCTTTTCGAAGTGTCACCTTTTCCCCTTTCCTGCCATTTGGAGTGCATTTGGGCAGCAAACCCCCCAGAATAGGTTGCACCCGAGCCCGACTCGTTGACAGTCAAACAATTTCGAGCCCTGCCACTTTCCGCCTTCTTAGCAAACTTACCGAACGGCTACAAAAGGATGATACTAAAGACAGATGCTCTTGCTGGTCGGTCTTGAGAATGTTAGGGCTTCTTGGGGGTGGGGAATGTTTCGTTGATACAACACACTTTTTTGCTCTCAAGCAGTTCTGACAGGGTTTTAATGATTCCCATTACAATTTGGAGCAACAATAATCTTCAGCTCAAGAGATATTTAAAACAATCGTAAAAGTGACACAAGAAAACCCTGTATGGACAGCCGCTCACAAATATTCATCCACATAGTAAGCGTGTACGTGTATGTTGGAGATGGAAAAAGAGGGTTAGAGAAAGAGAGCTAGAGAGAGAAAGAGAGAAAGAGAGAGAGTGAGAATGTGGAATTTTAATTAAAAAGGTTTCCGCCAAAAGCAGTTTTTTCTCCGAACCGCATACACACACACACACACACACACACACACACACACACACACACACACACACACACACAACCATAGAGTCAAGACGGTTGCACAAGTGAAGTGCATCGAGCTCATTCCTTCTGTTCCTTTCTCTCTAGCTCTTTTGCGTGAAGAGATAAACCCAAAGGGGGGTGGGGGAGGGATCTTGTGTTTGAAGGGGGAATGGATAAAGATACTGGCAAAATTGCAAAGGTTAGGGAAAACATTCACATTTACTTACCAAAGCACGGCATCTCGTAGCATCCGTGCTTATATAGAGTGCAAGCACAGAAATTTTCTCGGGCGCGCACACACATACCCCGAACTCAGCTACTATGCGTGTACGATAGGCACAAAGACGCGAAAGCCACTTTGTTCTAATCCCTACCACCGAACTGAACGCCGTAAGTGGATGCAGCTTCCTTTATTATCCTGCGAACGCTTTGTAAGGTTCGTGTCTTGTTTTCGCGCCCTTCTCCCCTTCATACTTCTGCGACCGCAAATCCAAGCCCTTGCCCAAGGCCAGCGTCGGGTAAAACTTCTTGAACATTCCACCCCGTTTTACCAAACCCTTTTGCAACTATTTTTTTGCTAATATTTCTTTCCCACGCGCATCCCCACCTCTGCTTTCCCGGCAAAACCACTCAGCACTCAGCGAACCATCTCTAGAATACTCGTCGCCGACTAGCTACCGAACCATTTGTGCCAGCCAATGGCACGTACTGCAACGGCTTGCCTCTTTCAAATGCACTGGTGAAAGAGCAGGGTGTACGGCAGTAATGATTAAAAATATTGTGCAAATATTTGATAAACTTCGCGTTCCGTTCGATACTCCCGACATTCGCCATCAAGATATCGGAGAGTGCATAGCGACGGCAAAATTATTATTACCCTTTCTTCAGTTTCGGTAAACGTACGTTAAAACCCTTGTCTAGCACTACAGCAAGTCTCGTGCAACAAATACAGGGGAAAAGTGAACTCACACCTTTTCGTCACAAGGGAATGGCAAGTGTCAGAGGTTTTTCATTTGATTCTCGTTGCTTGTAAACTCAGGAAACGTCCTGTTGGCTTTTTATTCACCCTTTAAGTTTGTAACAGGACTTGCTTGTATCCTTCAGATTATTTGTTTTTAGGATCGTTAAAATTAGCTTACGATGGCACTTTTATTAAAAATCTATCATTTTGTACACGAACAAAAAAAAACTATACAAGAAAAGATATTTAAAGAAGGCGTAAGGAGCAGGAGTACTATTGATTTTTTATGTTGATTATTCTGCCGAAAAAAATTAAAGAATTTTATAATTTACAGTTTTGTGTATGTATGGCAATTGTGATCAATTGACAAGTTATTATTGATTTACCTTTAAAAAAGTATGGGCGAGGCAAACTCCTAAGCTTCACAGCCGCATTATTATTTTTTTATATCTTCTCACGTATTAATTAATTAAATTTTCTACGATTATATCAGCCAATCTCGTTTCAGAAGTGTTTGACCATCCCACTTTCGTTGTTCAATGCCGCTCGGTCAAAAGACTGCACAAGAAAGGATTATGTGGTTTTTTAATGCCACTTAGGTAATCGCCACAGTTGGTCTGGATCGCTCCAAGCAACCGTTTTCCAATCAATTCTAGCCACACTAATGGATAGTTTTACAGTTTCTCAGGAACTACCAATTTACTAGAACGAATATAAAATGAGTAGAACGCAACACTTGAAGGCCACACTGCATTATTATTATCACATACATTGAGAGCAAAGCAAAAACATAAATTGAATCTTAAGTAACGTAAATATCACGACGGAAGAAGGAAAAGCTGTTTGCAAATTAATTTAACATAAAGTATAACTAAGAGTTGAATTGCTGCACAGATAAAAAGGAAATAATTAGAATGAAGCAGTCCCTCCTAACCCTTTTCCACGCCGATTGATTAACCTTTACTCCTCCCGTTGTGTAGAACGCGCTCACACATATTGCAAAACCTTCAGGAGCGTCACCGACACACACACAAAATCTTTGGAAACGGGCATCCAATTTTTCTAATGATCATATTTCCTATTACCTATTACATGCTTGCACCTTTGCGGACGGAGGTTGGATTGATAGTGAGAAGGAGCAACAAAACATAAATAAAATATTTTCCCCGTTTTTCCTTTCCTTATCTTTTCCGGCATGAGCGCATTGGAGTTAATTTAGCTAAAGAAATACTCTCTGTTCTGAACGCGCACACAACTGACAGCTAGACTTTAAGACATACTCGTTTGAGTGGCCGAATGTGGGATTTACATCAAAATCGGTGTTTGCCCAGTGGTTACATACTCAATCGACGGTGGCCGTCAAGGGCCCTGTCCATATACGGGGCCCCGTGGAAAGCAGTCTGAACTTATTTCCTTTGAAATCTTCGATAGAGTTGACCATGCGCACAATGCAATGTCGATGGTGTGGAAGAACCTTCCTTTCCCTCCTCCCGCTCGCCATTAGTGACCCGGTTCACTATTAACTCGCCCGCACAGCAATTGCATGGGACCCCGAGTGTTCGTCCCTGGTATCGTCCGACATCTACTACTTCAACCTATACCAAAACAAATTTCCTAGTAATTTTGCGTTGCGTGTAGAACCACACACTATGTTCATTTTCGGTTGGGATCAGTTTAGCAAATCAGTTCAGTTTAGTTGTGATTCCGGTTGATTAAAGTGGTTGCTGTCTGTTTGGTATGCGCTTGGACACAATTTGTCCTTGGTGAAACAAGTATTGTTTGTGGTGAAAAACATTGTAAGAAGTGTTTTTTTCAACACTTTCAAACTAGTTAAATACCTTTATTTCATTTAATTATATGA
>KB684612.1:0-15159 GCA_000349165.1 Anopheles christyi
TTCTATCACGATGTTTGTGCAGGAAGTAGCAAATCCTCCATGTCCGTCCACTGGTAGGGGTGTCGAGAGCCTGCAAACAATCATCCTTCCTGTGAGGACGTCCTCTTTAAGCGAGGGCAAAAACGTACATCCTGTCCACACACGATCGCTCTCTCTCTCTCTCCCTCTCTCTCTCTCTCTCTCTCTCTCTCTCTCTCTCTGTCTCTCTCCCTCGAAAGTCATTCAAAGTCAATCGAATTAGCGGGGAAAAAAGGGGGTGAGGGTTTGGTTCTTGTGCATCGCAAGCGTTTGTCCTACACCTGACACTGATCTTTTAATATCCTGTTACAGAGTAACGTTACCCTCCCCCTCGTAGGGCCAATTGGGTTCGGTTGACGCGCCGTACAATTGAAGAACAGTTTTTAATAAAGCAAAACAAAAAAGGAGTCATACAATCCACCCAGCTCCGCAACGTCATAAGTCATATTTAATTTGTCTCTACCCTCGATTTGTTCCATCCGAGTCCGGTCTCCTTCCAGCGTCATAATGCGTCATAACTCGGGGTGCAATGAGCAACTAATTGGTTATGCTGATTTTACGCCTCGTTTTCGTACGTTCCATAGGGAAGAGGGGGAACCACCGTGGTCGTGTGTGTCAGGTGCGCTAGTTCACAAGTTACTGTGTTACGTCTGTGGTCTGTGGAAGGACAAAGCGGAGCATTTAGTTATTGGCCTCGATATTGAGGTCACTTTTGAGCCACAGTGGAGGAAAGTTTGGTAGGGCGATAGGGCTATACTGCTAATGAGCCGTACAGAGGGCGAAAGAGGTATTGCTTAATTCGATTAGGTTTCAGGCTGGCGAAAGCGGATTTGATTCGGATCAATTCGGTGGGGAGATCATCCTATGGAAGAGTGACGCGGGTGAATTAGAACGTATTGTAGTGGTGGCAGCTTATACCAGAAGTAGAGCAAATGCTTCAATATTTTGGTTTCGAAACAATTACAGGAGCTCTTACAAATAATGTGAAGCTGGATAGTATCAGAAGAGTTTTGCAGGCCTTTTTGTACAACTGCATCTACATACACTGAATGTCATGTCAGTTTCGAATCAAGACTAGGCGGTCGCCAGTGGAAATCCAGAAGACGGTAAAAGGAGTACAAATGTTGGAACAAGTTGGTAAGGAAGTGCCTACAATACAATCGGATACCGAGTCGAGAGAACCCACCAAACACTTCCTCGTCTGTTGATCCGCCGATGTGGCTGTTGCATCTTCAACATCGACCTAGAAGTTGTCACGCCATGGACGATATTTGACATCCGGATCATAAATATACTTCGCAGACTACATTGATACCTGAGGTGGTTGTAAGATATCATCAGTAATGATGGAATGAATGTTAATGCGAAGCAGGTGAAGTTTTCGCTTGCTGAAGGATCTACTCCTAGCAGAAGAGCAGTCCCGATTGGGAAGCAGCATTTTAGTTGAGGTAGTACAGGAGTTTTTCGCTCTTGGGACGGTCTTGTGAGTGGGAAATTGGAGATGTATTCCACATTAATACGCTAATTGGCCCTCTGGTTGGTCTAGGTGAAGCAGGAATTATCAGGCATCTGGTTACAGTTAAAATTAATGTGCTAAAAACGATGAAATTACTCTTGTTTGACAGAAATGAGGACATTCTAGCGCACAAGAAAAAACGAGGGACGAGAACTTTCCTATTAAGAACCAATAAGAAAAATTGCGTGGAGCAATACAACTGAGGCGTCTACCTCAGCAAATTGAAAAATCAATACGTAACCAAAAAAACACGTTAATATGTATTAAGCGGAGGATGTGATGTACACACGCAAATAAAATACTTCCGCTACTACAACGGTCTTCAATTTCTTATACGAATGGGGTGGTCGCCGATCTTCAAACATCGTGATATGGGGAATCCTATAAAAAAGGATATGATAACGAAATAAAGAAAGAATTTACTAACTGAACTTCATAATAATGTCAATAATTGTTATCTTCGTTTCATGGGTTTTCGATATTTCTTTTTTTTTTCTACGAGATTTGTGTGACTTTTTCGTCATTCGATTTTACTATTTAAACGCGTTCTCAACGTGAATTTGTATAGTTATCACGGAATCTGAAGTGCAATTTGCCTTCTAAAAATGAAAGATATAACTAAGATGTAAGTCAATTATATCTTCTCAAACGTAAGTCACGTAAGTGGCTTCCTGCTTCAGGCGCAAATCACCATGTTTTTATTTTTAATTTCCCGGGACCTTCGAATACATGTCTCAAATTAGGAACTAACCAACACGTTAATTTTTTTGTTAGTAAACTATCGAACATCCAACTAAAAAGCATGCCAATTAAAACCCGTTCTTCATGTATCACAAAGTGAACAGAACGAGAGGTAGCCCGCTAGTTAACCGCTTTCGTAACATCTTCATTTTCTCAATGTCTTTTTTTAAGGTACAAACAATGCATATTGTATCCATACCATATGTTTTACCGGGTTTTAATGCCGATTTGTAATAGTTTTATTTTTATACATGTTTTTTTGTTTTATTTATTTATTTTCACATTACCAATCTATATTATCTGTTTTATTCCCTTTTCCTCTCTTGCTCTGTTAATCATTCTTTCTCTATCACCCATCTCTCTCTCTCTCTCCCACTCGCACATTCTATACATTTTCCCACCCACTGAAGCGTTTTCTTTTAATAAAGCAGGTTTACGTAACTGCTACTTCTCTTACCTCTACATAAAGTATATGTGATTTTACAACACACACCCACACATATACTTCCCACTGAGCTTACTAGGGACTTATTGAACAAAATGCCCTTGCTATATTTTTTTAACAGCAAGTACACATCCACTCACTTGGTGCCTTGGTGGTGGGTGGTAATGATGATCGTGGTTCGTTGCCGCCCTCCTCTTAGATTGATCGATTGATCAAATGTGATTTTCCCTTCAACTTAATGCATCTAAAGTCGTAAAATGAAACTAAAATTTACATGCTTACTTTTTTTAGGCCAACAACACTGTGTTGTTTTGCACATCATGAGAGTAGCACTTAAAGTGTGTGTATGTGTTTGTGTCAATGAGTTTATATGATCTCTTTGATAGAGGGATTATGGCTTTCGTTCGCAAACCAATGGAGCGATACTTAAAAGAATCAAATTATTGTTTACATTGGTAAATGTTCGCGGTGCGCGTTAGTTGAATGGAAGAATGGTTCCTCCTATTCCACAAACAATGAAAGCATGCAGACAAATTTGCTTCGTGCGGAAATGGGTAGAACCAAATTTCTACAGTAGCTAACTTTTATTTAACAAAATAGTTTAAACTGAATTTTATGTGTGTGAGTCTCTAATTTCTGTGCCCTTATCCATTGTTACACGTATCTATCTATCCGTGAAGCATACTGCATATTGAAGATGCGTGTAGTAGTATGTGTGTAGCAGTAGCTGCGAGTATGCTTTTGCTTCTATCTGTGTTTACCACTTTTTGCCATTCTATTGAAGGCGTTTGACGGAGAGTTATCAACTAACATGCTGCTGCACCTACACATCTAGAGCCGTTCCTTTTTCTTCTTACTACTTAAAATTCAATGTGTTAAACACGCACAAAACTTAACTCAAGTATTGCTAGTAAATTAAAAGAGACAATGGTAGATGAAAAACAATAAAGGTAAAACTGCGCGCGCGTTTACTTTTATAATAAAATGATTTTATACTCGATAACGAGGAGCCAAATAGAAAAACCTCACCCAACATATATAATGCATAGAACGACAAAGTATCTCTTGCTGACAAAGTGACCCCACACATGCTGCTCTCACTGTTGTTCTGTTACGAACCAATTCCGGGCATACGTATGCTGTTTCCAGGAAGCTTTTTTCCTGTGATTCTGCTCCGCGATTGTGTCCCTCTCGGTACGGGGATGTTAATGTAATTCGGTTTGTGGTGTCGCACTTAGAAATGACTAATCGAAATTTTAAGTAAAACCCTAATTAGAGTGGTTTCAATTCTTCGGACACGCGATGAATATTTAAATGCAATAAACAAACTTAACCTTTCCTTTTCTACTCACTTAATCGCGCGCGCGGAAGGGATTACACTTATGCATAATCCCACTGCTTACTCCTTAATTCATTGTTGCGTGTGCAAAGCAAACGAAACCTAGTCAAATAGATACGGAACAGACACGTCATGTTGAAAAGGACGTGCATGCATACAGTTTTTTAAATCCACCAGCGTGCAATCTGGAGAGGTATGATAGCGTTAAAGACGCAACCCGATCAGTTCGAACATTTGGCTCCCGAAATCACGGACCGACACATGAAAAAAGAATAACCATCCCATTCTGCGTCTTGGCGACTTCCACTAATGGCTTATGGCCAAAGTTTTATCTACGCTCTTTAGCGAGTGCTGCCTTGTCTCAACTTTATGGACACACGCACAAACAGTTCTACCAGTGACTTCTTTTACATAGTTGATGTTTACTGTCGTTTGTGTTGCACCAAAAAGATGATCACGAAAGAACGATCAAAAGTTCACCGGGATCTTTGCTAATAATAAAAAAAAAAAAATTAAAAATAGGCGCTCACATCATGGAGCGCAACAAAAAAAACCTAACATACTTAAGAGCTTTACACTTTACATCTCTCCACTTTGTTTATCCAGTTAAACTCTTGCACTGCCGACACCAGTGACACTTGCACCACCCCCGGTGCGACGATCCGCAGGACGATCGTGCCATTCGGGGTCGTTCGGATCGTCCTCCTCCACAAATAACGATTCGCCCGTATCCGTTTCTTCGTCGTCAATCACATCCTCGTCGTCATCGAGCATGGGCTTGGCGGAGGGTGGCACTATTTCGTATTGCTGTGATTCGTTGCGGCTGTTCAGCAGTCGCTGCATGATCAGTTCCCGCTCAGTTCGTTTCGCCAGCATCAGATCTTCGTCGTCGAAATCTTCCAAATCCGTCTCGGTAGCCGACAGTGTCGTCGCCGTCGATGTGTTCGAGCTGAGCGCATTCTGAGTGGTGAGACCCAGACTGGCCGGGGCCAGATTGACGCTCGAATTCACCCTCAGCAGCACGTTATTGTTTCTATGCAGCGGCCGACGGAACGGTAAACCGTTTCTGCCGGTCAGTTTGCTGAGACAGTCATTGTCGAGGTGATCGCTCGGCATCGATCGCAGCATATCTTCGAAAAGATCGTCTGTCAGCGGGAACTGCAGCGCTTCGTACGGTGAAACAACCTGGAAAGAAATCAAGCAAAGACGATATTAGGTTCATAAAGTTCGCTTCTTTAACAAAAAATACGCTGGGTATTTCTGATTCTCGCGTTAAAACAAGTAAGGTCTTCGAGCAAGAAGGTAACAATTTTCTATTTTTACCCATTTACGTATCTTACCTCACGTGTATCTGGAGTAATGGTGCCTGCTCCTTGAGCTTGCTGATCTTCCCGTTTTGATGACACCGTCCTACGGCGTTCCTTTTTGTGGAGACTCTTATTAAGTGCTGTACAACAAAGAAGAAAAAGCACAATGGTTAGCTTATTGAAAGAAACTTCCTTTTTTTCAGGAGAATGTTAAAAATGAAAAAACATGAAAAAATCCATAACGGAAAAGGTTCAAAGGATAGTCTATGATAGTAGAACAAAATATTACCATTCATAACATTCGCTTCGGATAGCTCCTGTCCATCCTGTGGAGTTAGTGGTGTGGATGGATAAGCCGGCGAAGACTGTAAACAAGCGTTTGAGGAAAACAAAAAAAAGACATAAGCTTAGTACGGCGCCGATTCAAGATCGCGTTTCCTCTCGTTACACGAGTGCCACAATACTAACATCATGATCCACCATTGGCGTTGGCGGTGCTGGCGACGTCGGGTCAGGTGTGTTACCGCCGCTTGACCCAGCCCGGCTATCGGTGCGCCGTTTAGCACGTGGCCGGCTCCACGGGAACTTCAGAACAGAACGGAACTTTTTACGCTCCTCCTGCAATGCACGGTCGTGCTTCAGCATGATCGTTTCCTCTGAGATGTCTTCTTCGTCCTGGGCTGGTATCACTATCAATTGCTGCTGTTGATACGCTGCTTCAATGTACCCAGTGGTGGGAACGATTGTCGCCGGTGTGGCCGTTTTCGTGCCATTCGGTGGAATCGCACCGTCTATCTTCATGGGAGATCGAATCATTGTCGGATTTTCTTCCGTGGATATCTCCATCTCCATGCCGATGGAATGTCCGTCGGCTGTTGCTGAAAGACAGGAGCTATCCATTGGACTGTTAAGCGACTCGTCCATAATGCACTGATCGCCTATGATGCGCCATCTATAAAAAAAACAAGGAAGAAACAGTTTAGTTTTAGTATCTACATTTGGAACTTAGTACACAATACATACTTTGGTACGGCAATATCCTTATATTGTGGTAGTGACACTCTAGAGGCGGGCATACTCGGAATAACAATGTTATCGATGTTATAAGAACTGTTACGATACCTCCTATGAGATGAGAAGCAACAACATATTAGTCATCAAGTTAATAGAACCAAGAGAGGGTAATCGTACTTGCTTCCGTTATCAACTAACCTTTCACTTCGATTGTTGGGCGTTGGTGAGGTGTTTCTGCTGCGACTAATGCCACCATCATGACCATCGTAGTAATCATAACAATGGGAAGATTTCCTCGATTTGCTCACACCTTGTTGATTCTTGTTGCTTCGGTGCCCGTTCGAGCCCGACCGGGAACTGTCGTGCGAATAGCCCGTTCCGGATTTACGACTATTCGAAAGTATCACATCCTTTCTTTTGGCTTTCTTAGATTCTGTAAGAAGAAACAAATAAACAACAAGTTGATCAGTGCAAAGTCCTTTTGGTGTAGCACTAATCGCAAAAGACTTACTATTTCCACTATCACCCGTGTAGCGATCGTTACTCTTGTACTTGTTGCTGGTCATCGACTCGTACTTTCGCTTGCTGTCGGAGCTAATGTAGCGCTTGCCGTGCGAGGAGGATGGTGCCATTTCATCGCCAGACGAAAAGAACCCGCCGCGTGAAGACGTACCCGGCACTGATTCTAACAGACTAGCGGGTGCGGCTTTGCTGCGAATCATTTTGCTTTGCCATTCCGGCTTTCGCATTATCGCCTCCAGGTGTATGCTGTACGAAATGTCTAAAACGTTCAAAGAATAACATATTAGTTTTATTACATAAAAAAAGAATCAAATATAAAGTAAATTAAATTGATCTTCGGCTTTACTCTTCATGTCTTATGTAGATCCTTCTGGGCTCCAATAGTTTCGCTTTTCTTATCAGCACACAACAGTAAACACGAAAGGATTTGTTATAAAAAATATTAAATGCATAAACAAGTAACAATTTGATTATTTCATCGTTTTGATTAAAGAATTAAACTCAATCAATTGTTTTAAATTGTTTTCTCGTGAAAACAGATTTCCAACAGTGGTTTCACTATGGTGTAGGCACTATTTATTCCATCATATCTCATCCTACTCTCTTTGTTTTGAGTAAAACGCTCCATAATAAAGCACCACCTCCAACGGGCGCGGGCCTACATATCCGGGGACGTTGATAAAACGGTACAAACACACAATCACACAGTCGACCCCGTACGTACGTAGGAAGGCAGCGCAGTCTACAACAGTACAGTACAAGGTAAATGGCTGGCTGTTTTGCTAGTGTTTTATGCGCAGGCGCGCCGGTATGCATTTTTCACGCCGGAACGCGCGCACTATGGTGCGGCGTGGTAAGGAATGAGAGGAAATCATCAACATGAACAAAAACCAAAGAAAAAACGCCACAAATTCTCCCCGCACAACGTAACGAAAATTTTGCGCGGGAAATGTTGCTCTCACTCTCCAACAACGCGTAGCGGACGGACGGTCACAGATATGCTGCCGCTCGCTAGTGCTGCTACTAGACAGTATTAATGTGATGTGTGTATACAAGATAATGTTGGTATTGATGGGGCCGCGCGCTACACTAGTGACGATAGCGTACCCATACTGAGCGAGAGAAGAAACATCAATCGAACACTCATCACACTGCAAATGCAAGTACCCTGTGTCGGCCCGTCGATACGTAGCGCGGAAGGAACACTCATAAGGCACGGGTGGTAGGGTTTATACGCTATTCATTACATTACACATTGCATACATTCGTAGCTGTAGATATACGACACATGTGCAAACCAGATGCCCAGGTCATACTTTCTTTGCCATTCCTGAACACGACGGTAGAGCGGTACGATGGATCAGGTCGGGCAAAGCTGACTGTTTGCATGCATTGAACAGAAAGGATCATCAAAAAAAAGGAATAGACATCAAATCAAACCTCGAACATAACAACATACTGAATTGTTTCCCTAGACAAACGCGTAAGAAGAAAGCAATGGTAAGGTAGTAATGCTAATTATATAGAGACCATATGAAATGGAAGTTTCAGTTCCGTGCAGTGTCCCAGCTACAAGATTGACTCATCGTCGCTCTTCTACCTACTTAACTAGCAATTTTTTCACACACACTTAACCGTGCAAACACGGTGCTTGGCTCGTATTTACAAACACACACACACCAGGTGACTCGCTTCGATAGCAGACCAAAAAAAAAGCCATGTTGTGATTCCTCGCTCGACAATAGTTCTCGCGACCATCGACCGTCATCAAACGCTGGAATGGGGGAGCCTCCTTTCTCTCCTCCCACGGGTCGCAAGACAAGCTATAATACACTTTGCCGTACCACTACTACTGATTAATTTCAAACGCGTTAGCGACCACCACTCTTGCACAGTTCAACAAACGAACCAAAAAGCTTTAGAGCCAGCTGCAGAATACGATTAAGCTCAAATAACGGTTGCGCGCAAAGAAACGCGATGATCCGACAAACGAAATATTATGTTTCAGTTGCGTCATCGTTTTGATTAGTTGTAAGCCAATAGTTCCTTTAATTTGTTACATTTTTAACAACTCTTTCTTTCCCTCTTACCTTCTGGGAAACTCAATACTGGATGGAAGCTTGCATCGAGCAGTGCAACACGTTCGGGGAACGTCAGCGTGTCCAGAGGTTCCCTCAACGCAGTCGGATCCGAACGTCCCGTGCAGAGGGCGCAGGGCTGAAGTGGCCACTGGCAACCGCACTTGACAGTGCTACAAACACGAGAACGAGAAAAGACGAACATGAAACATTAATAATTTAAATTAAAATTTACTTTTCTAATCTTAGGAAACTCCATTACCTTGGTTTTGCCGCTCGTTTCGATATGGCGTGCATGTTGTACGTTTGCATCAGCTTCCTCTTCCGGAACCGTGAGCGACAGTAGGGTCGTGTCCGGGAACAGCTCGATACCATATCGGCGTCGGACTCGTCGCTGATCGTAGCAGTCGACCCTAAGGGTTTGCTGCTACCCGGTAGTTGACCACGATACCCATTTACGGACTGCTGCTGATCACCATCACCGGGCGTATCATCGAGCACAACAGGACCCTTGTTGAGGCGAATTTTGTACAGTACCTCGTTGTGTTGCCGGATGCGATATTCCAGGTCCGCTACACGGGCCACCACCCATGTCCACTTGCTAGCTACGGCGGCTCGATCATTTGCCCACCTCCAGGCGGCTCGTTCCTTGCTGAAAATTGGAAAGGAAATGACATGAATAAGCAAAACTCCTGTATGAAAGCTTATAATCGATGGATGGTTGGATAGATGTTGGATGGATGTATTGTATGTATTGAAGTCTTAAACAAAGCAATTGCAACATCAAAAACACTTGTATTTGAATCATATCCCTTTGAATGTAGCCTGTACATGAGATCAACTTTTAAACAAAAAGTTACTTGTTAGGAAATGACAATAGTAGTCAAACTATATATCGGTAAGCTATTTGTTAGTTGTACTGCCGTTTAAAAAAATAAGTAGAATTTCTTCCAATGAAAAATCAGCTTGAACAGCAACTCAACTCCACAGCAACGACTTTCGCAAATACTTACATTGGTAGAGGTTCCTGCACCTCGTTCGTATATGGCAATGATTCGTCCGCCGATTCGCCACCGGAGCTGCTGAGTGTGGCATCTGAATCGATCGTGGCTTGCACCTGCCGCAGCTCGGCATACAACATACCGGCCGTCTGTTCCAGATCCTGTGTGGCCGCTCGCTCGAACAGCGGAATAGTGTTAGTGATGTTGGCGGCACTCGTCGGGTCAGACCCACTGTAACTTGCAGACTTTGAAGCCGATGTACCAATGCCGCTCACACCATGAAAGTAGGGACTGTTTAGGACGCGTTTGCTCTGTGTGGAGCAGATTGCCTGCGAAATCAATTCGAGCCGCTTTGTGAACGTTTTTAGTGCGTTTGCCGAGATGGGTTTCAACTTTTCCGGCGTCGGATCGGGCGGCGGCGCTTGGAACGGAATAATGTCGGGCCAACAGGTACCGCTACCCTCGCCGGCAAGACCCGTTCCCGACCCCCCGCTATTGCTGTTCATGTTATGCAGCTGTTTAGCATTCTCCTTTTCGCGCTTTTTCCAAAACCGCAGGCTGTATTCGAATAGTCCGGCAAACTCTTCGCTTATGTGCTGACCCATGTATCGGGCCTTGAGCTTGCTAAGACGACGTGCAAGAAAGTCCTGTTTTCGTTGCATCTGTGCCTGCATCTTTAAAATTTCCGCGTGCTGCTCCAATCGCTCGCGATCCTTATTGGGTGAGGACTGCGACTGACTGCCATCGGCAACCGGTACGTCGCAAAGATTCGCCACGTCCACATCGCTGAAAAGCAGCAGACTGTTGTTGTCCAGGCTTTTAAACACCTGCAGAAGATCGATGTCTGCCGTGGAAAGTTCGCGCATCATTTGATCCATTTCATTACTATCCTTCAACTGCATGCCAAGCTCCGCTCCGGTACTGCTGACTCCGAGTCCTGTGAGCGAGGACGACGATTGGGAAGTATCTTGGGGCGGGATACTCATAATGCTGCCGGGCAGTTGGGGTATCTGTTGCTGTTGATGGTGCAGCTGTTGGGCATTCTGAAAACTGTCCTGCGACACGATCATTTGCGACGGAGGCAACTCCATCGGCATCAGATCACTGGACTGGTGTTCTGCCTGTAGCTGCAGCACGTTCCCGGGCAAGGAAGCGGAATGCGATGTAACTGCAGCCATGTCCACCACGTTGTCCACTGCCATCGGTTCCACTACAGGAACTTCAGTTCCGTTACCACCTCCACCCATGCTTGCTTCTTGATGCAGCTGCTCCAGCGCTATCTCTATAAGATCTCGGCTGGTGTCGGCGTCAAGCTTCAATCCCTGCTCGCCACTATTGTTATTCTGTATGTCGTCCACAGTGGTTGATCCAACGCCGTCGCTGGAACCGCCCAACGGCAGGGACATCGTTGCCGTTTCCTCGTTATCCTCGTGCAGTGCTGCTGTTGTGGAGGTTACAACTACAGTCTCAGAAACATCAACTGTGTCCCCGAGCTGTTGATTGTGGTGATGCTGCTGCTCTTGCTCCTGTACATCTACGAATTGATCCAACTGTTGCTGCGCTTGTGCTTGATGTTGTTGGTCGTGCTGTTGTAGTTCGGTGTGAACATTGTCCGGCGAGGTGATAATGGTCGTTCCGTCAAATGTTGTGGTGGTCGGTGTGGTGGTGCTGCTGCTCGTTCTCGGAGAGGCACCCGACGCAGCTGAAGAGGACAGTTTGCTTTGGCTTAGTGGCTCGGTAAGAGCGGGTGCCATCGCTTCCACTGCATCGGATCTTTTCTTAACGGGCACCGATGCAACAACCGCTAGTCCCATTCACCGCACACGCATGCAGACACGCACGCCCCTTTATCGGAGGATGCGTTGAATTTCTGTTAAATTGTGTGGGAGGAAGCCAAAGGAAAGTATCGTTTGCTTTTGTACGACAACTGCAAAGAAAGAAAACAAACTTTTATTAGTACTGCGAGAACAATACTGTAGGAAATTGAAAAGCGATTTTAAGATAAATTGCAGCCCTCAAGAGGTATAATTTATTCCAACAGACGTTCATTACCGTCTCATTCCAACAGACGCTCAAAGTCCACTAGTAACACATCATAGGCAGTTCCTTTTTTTTCGTGAACCCATATTGATCTACCCATCGTTTAAAAACGAGTCGTTCAATACACCTATTATATTTTCATTAATCTTCCATGATTTAGCTCACACCACTCAAAGAGAAAATAAAACTACAAGATGATGCTGGGTAGAACATGCATGACGAAATAATTCATGTCTGTTCATGTTTCATCTCATCAGGTTTCGAACGCAAACGCAATATACACAGCCACGCTCAGAAGAAAATCCCCAAATTCGTATCAGCAGCAGAAAACGCGAGTTCTATTCGCGACCCAAACACGCACACATTGCGAAACATGATCGCGCTATGCCGGCAGTCGCATACAAACTACACACGCACACAATCAAACTTATCGACGGAGCGCGGTTCCGTTTACTGCTCGTCTTTTTTCGCATGCTTACAGCAAAATATCCATACACACACACAGCGCACACACACACACACACACATACATACGTATACCATTTGGTAGGAGGGTTTTTGACGTTCTATTGTTGGTTGGAAAATTTACGCCCAAATAACGACGTATTTTGATCGCACTGCTCTGCCAACTAAATATTTTTGAAGCTTGTGGCAATTAAAGTAGGCATTATATGTGGAAGAAGGGCAACATACAATCCTAAACTTATTTTAAAAAAACAGCACCCCGTGTACACGGGTAAAGCAACGTACATTTAATTCTGCATTGGGATTTCATCATCCAAAAGGGGATGATTTACTCCAACCTCCTCCAAATGCACTTCCATTGACAAGAAAGCGGATGTAAAGTAAAATGGGGGTGGTGCGGTTGAAATTTTGCGCGAGGTGCGTGTATAGAGCATCGTTTCGTTCTCGTTTGCGGAAAAATGTTCTCACGTCGAAAAAGGCGGCTCTTTTCACCACACACCATGTGATGAGAGAGTGTCACGGCGGACATAAACCCCGTTCGAAAGCGGTGCCGGTGTAGAGCAGAATTACACCACACACAAGGAAACTCGGGGATGGCAAACAAGCACTACACCACAAAGACAGTGGATAGAATAATTTCTGCGTACGTGGATATTCTGTGGTCTCTGCGCTGACGAAAACCCCGATAAATATTGGAATCGTTGGGTTTGAGTGCGCAAATGGAAGTTGAAAGTGAGTTCTATGATCTAAGCGGCTTCTTTTTAGCTTACTATTGTATTTTATTTTCAACCTTTTTTTGTGCTTGTGATTCTGAAGTGTAATGTTGCGTGTGGTACGCGTTGGATGTGCGTGAGCGGTCCGTTACATAACCTAAACACAGAAGCCACACTGTCAACATGTGCCAGCTCATGACATATGCACTCCTGGACGGGGTTGATATAATGCGATAAAAAACGGCGCCTTATCAAAAACGCATCTCCTTTTACCCTCCGATACGGCAGTGGTAAGAACCGGTTATTCAGCAACATACTATTCTTCATTGCACCACTTCAATTTTTTTTACCGAACTTTCACTCGAATAAACATAACCATTGCAAATAGTGCAACAGCAAGAATAATAATTAAAATTAATCGTAAAAAAATAAATATTTGTTTGTTTTTCAATGATAAATTACTAATCACCAAAATGAACCAAAAAAAAAAGTTCCTTTTTCCTAAGGAAAACACATTTTTAGAAGCTAAAAGAGCCATTAGCCAGATTGTTAAAATATGTAGATATGGGATAAAAAGGGGTTTCGCGACAAAGTACAAGCATTTTGTTCTTTCTTTGAAGCACTTAAAAGGGAAATTGCGGTTACCGACTTGGAATTACGGCAATAATCATCGACATCATCCGATACGTTTTTGTACAGGTAAATATAAAGAATATTTAAACCTTTCACGTGTGTTTATCCCGCGCACGTTATTGTAAAAATTATCTTTCTATTTTTCCACGTTGTTGATTTCTTGCTCGGTTTCTGACAAATTTGTTTATTTTTTTATTCAACATACTGCAAGAAAATGCGTCAAAAGGTAAGTTCATTTCCATTCATAATAAAGAAAAGTGAGTCGCAAAAAATATCAACTAGCCTAGTACGGTAACCCCATTCCCAAACATGCGACAAAGGCATAATGACGCAGTCCAGCCAGTATTGTGATCCGCTGTCTCATGCCTTTGCATATTACAGCACTATTGCCCGTCTGTTCCGTCCAAATGTACGCGCATTTGTTCTGTACGGGAAACAACATCCAAGCAACCAACTTATCGAATGCTCTGTAGCTTTGGTCGAAATAGAGCAAATAGCAGTTGCTTCAAACATGCGGGATAGTGTTAAAAGATTTTCTCCAAATGGACGGCCAGCCAGGCCATACTTCATTATCCACCGTGCTTTGTACCATCATCAACCGTTTTTATAGTGATACCGCGTAACAAAACTCACTGTTCGCACGCGCGCACACACACATCTTCCATCCACAAAACGTTTTTCCATCGCACGCTTCTGTGTGTTCTCCTCGCTAGCCCGCACACTACCATAAGCACGCATCTCACTTTGTGAACGGGTGCCTATGTGTTGGTGCGCTAGAGATAGGGGCGTATGGCAATCGTATGAGTTTGCCTGACTGGCTCGGCGAGTGTCGCTCACTGCTCACTTCCGTTCAAACAAACATAAGCGCGCGCTGTACAAGCAATTGTTCACTAAACACATTTCATTCTTCCCTGCGGGAGGTATGTAGGTCGCTCCTGGTTCTACATTTTATCCAGAAAATGTGTCCATATCGATGTGATCTATGATGTGTGTCGATTTGTCACGATTGCCGTATACACAATCACATAGTTTAATAAATGCTAAATACTCACACTGAATATTCTCTCACTCATGCGATGAACACACACCAACAGAACGCTTCAAGCTAGCATCCAAATCACTGTGCCTGCTGCTCACATTGGAGAGTCGCGCTGAATATTGGCTTGCTTCGGCATCCGTACGTGAGAAAGCGGCGTATTAGAGTGATGTTTTTTTACAGACAGATTTCAATTTTACTGCTCCTACATATTCCCCCCAGGGGCCTGTCGAAGATGGACGCCGAGCTTCTTAGCAACACCATACACACACACACACACACACACACACA
>KB684623.1:0-15191 GCA_000349165.1 Anopheles christyi
AAACTGTATCCTATTGAACCTTCGGGTAGTGCAAAACCCTTCTCAGCTTGAAACCGTGCTCTTTATCACACATTAATCAGCCACAGCAATTTATCATTGATTAAAGCAGCCGACACACATTCATGGTGGCCTAATTTGATCATTTGCACGGCTCCGTATCCCTAATAGAAAGGTTCCTTTTAAATCATCCCCAGCCCATGAATCATTTCTGTCCTTGCGGTGCAAACGAGACCGTTAAATACTATGTTTCAAATCGGTGTCATTGGTATGATGATTCGAAAGCAAAAGGATCTTGTGCTAAAAATCTTTTTAAGTCCAGTTTTGCAGTGCCGAAAACCTTGTACCAAGACCATGGAGAATCCACAGTTGGGAGTTGCCTTTGCCCACAGTCTCATGAATCCCTTCGTCAATCAAACCATTAACCAGGGCCGGCAGACAATATAATTATGGAAACCTTCGGCAATCGACACGCGGTGGCGGCTTTCGTCATCGATCGTTTGTGTATGTGTGTACATGTGTGCTCCTGCCGCCCAGAATATCGTCGACACGGTAAGGTTCAAAGCCAGCATTCGAAACGCAAAGCATAAGCAAACACCGTCCGCCTTCTAATTATTGAAAAACAAACGGCAAATGACCGAAACGCATGCTGGCGATGGCGTTTAGGGATGGGAAACCCTCGGGCCTGATGCTTAGGCCAATTTCACCGACCACAGAGTGTCGGTGTGTGCACAGTGACTTGGCCGTTTGATGTGATCCCACCGATATACGTACGTTCGGTCATTTTGATCCTCCCTCTATGTCTGCCTCCTTCGTTCCACCACCATCACGGGCGGCATCGTTTGTTTTAGTTTTGTTTGTCAAACCGTGTTGTATACGACTTTTCTCGCAGCTTCTCTTCTACCGACCCACACACACACACACCTGCTACCTACCGCGGATAAGTTTCCCCCCGGTTTCTGTACGTATTTGTAATCATTTTCGACTCCTATTATCTCAGGTTGTTTTTATTCCTTGCCATGTGCTCTACTACAATATTTTCCTTTTGGGACATCTTGTTCTTTCGGGCGGCGCATTTGCTTTACACGATAATCGTGTTGCTATTGTTTACTCATCGGTAATCACATAAATTTGTGTGCATATTTGTTCAGCTTCTCGACAGCAAAGGGCCTTTGAAGAATGTTTTAGGATACAGTGCACAGAAGGACAACAGCGACAAGGCGAGTTTAAGATGAAAATCCTAAGAGGGAAAGTGAATTTGATTTTGCATGAGATAACTTTGTTAACTGTGAGGATGTTGTGATTTTCAAAAATAAAACATTGTAGTGTTATACTATTTACTTGTGTTGAACTATTTTAAAGTTTAAATTTAAAAACAAACATCAAACTCAATACAAACATTTAATTAATAGTGGAAACATAAGAGTGTCTGTGAGTAAGCAACGAACCCACTTTAAGTATGGAATGGATTAAATCCAGCGGAAAAGCTCCAAAACTCTTAACCAAGACACTATTCGTCATGGGAACGTTTCCCTGATGGGAACATCATGGGTGTTCATTTGATCCCCTTCCCAATAGGGAGATCGAACGTAATCACCAATCTGTTGCTGGTGGTTGTGTTTTGAAACGATCATTAATAACGCTACTGGTGCGGTCCAGATTAGAAGTGTAGCAAAGCTCGACCACCTCGGAGGATCAAAGATGTTTTGAAGTTAGTAATGCAATGAAATTAGAAAGAGGGCGGATGAACAAGACGATGAAATGAAAATGTTAGTTACGCTGGGCAGACACAGAACCAAAGGTAAAACAATACTTCATCACTTTTATTAAGAGATAATTGAAGAGCCGTTGAAGTCCTCTTTGTGGGAACGTTGCGTTTTTTTAACATGCCTTCCTTCACCACGCACACTTTCAGTTTTATAAACCGGGAGTGGAAACCAATCATATCATAGGATCACCCAACATTTGCACAGCTCCTCAAAATGCTAGATTTATGTGCCTAATGTTGTTATTTGATAAGATTTATTTGATTTAATTTTGTTTTGTCTTTGAACGCCATCTACTGTTTTTCTATTCTACATTCATCAAAATCATACGGATCAAAATAAAAAAAATATTTAAAAAAGGAACAAGTAGCTGATATCTGTCTTAGTACCAAGTACCTAAAGTACCTAAGTAATTAACACAACATAGATTTATTACCGCCTGGACGTATTGCTCCATTAATGATAATTCTATTTAAAATAAACTCAATTAGAGTGCTTTGGCCCGCTATCCAGTTATCGGTCAAGACTCATACGAAAGCAAACGAAATAAAACCATATTTTTCTATATTTTCTCCTTATTAACACTTCCTAATGCAAATTAAACCCATGTACACATACACATTGGTTTGTGATGTCAATATATTCTACATTAAAATTCAAATCCTTACATTGCTTCAGAACAGCAGTACAATGTGATGTAAATCTTCAACCGTCTTTCAGTGTTAATTTCAGTGTTAACCCTCATGAATCAACAAATAATAACAAAAGCGGTAAATTCTCTATTACAAGTACTACCAAATTTTTGTCGACGCCACTTGAATCGAATAGCGTGCACGCTTCAGCCCAACAATGCGTTCCTGATCTTAAAGCACGCGAGGAAAAACAACCCCAGTAAAGATAGTCGTACGCATATTCCTCGCAAACACGGTTATAACCGGAACTGCGCAAGCTGCACGCTAATTGCAGGGTATGCAGTGAAGGACAATTTCTTCAAGATCACTCGTGTCCTAGCCGTTCCACTACCATATAATTGAAGGGAAGGAATCAAAAGCATTGTGTGCGCTTCTGTTTCTTTAACGTTCTGTATCGGCATTCAAATCTTTTGTTTGTAGACAGGCTGAACAAGAATGTGCTGTATAGAAACACAAACGTCGGTTTCTTCCCGCCCATTACAGCTCACTCTCCTGTTACTCAGCGGAGGGTTAGGAGCAATAGTTTAATATCGCGACTTGTTTGATTCAACCAACAGCCATATTTAACTTCGTGCACGCTGCATCCGGAGCATGTGTTGATATTCTACACTTCAATTACCAGACAACCGGTGTTGGGCTGGTGGAAGCCGTCTGCTGTGCGAGCAAAACCAGGAAGTGGCAGCCGCATCCTAGACAATGGATTGTGGCGTCTGTACGGCCCACCGAAATAAAACCAGAAACTCGATTTCCAAACGCGTGCCGTATGTTATTTGCGTTTCTTAATTTTAAATATTTACCCTTGTGCCCATGCAAGTTGCCGTGTCCTTTTGAGATTGTTATTGCTGCCGCCCGATCGTTTGCTTGAAGATTGTGACTAACCAAGAACACGATACTTTTTGTTTCTGCATCAGGTACTGAGGATTTTTGTTTATTCACGTCCTTAAGGATTTTTTGAAATACTGTTTTGCTTTGAAGTCCTCTTAGGTTGTTTGCATTTTACTACACTTTTGTTGTTTCATGAAAATTTTAATGTTGATGATCTCATTTTTGTTAAAAGCATTTGAGTTGATTTAAATGCATTTTAAAACATTTATCATTTTTATCAAATGGACCATTAATCCATGGAGGGTTTATGGGAAATCGAATCCTTTATATTTAAAGCTATATTTTGCTTTGGAGACTTTTTAATGTCTTGCAAGTTGGAGCATTTTGAATAATAGTAATCATATTTAATAACGACTTTTTCAAAGCATTTCTTGAACTAATTCTACGTAATTCCTCATAAACTGTCATTTCTGAACAGCAGATTATTATTTACCAAGATTATATTATGAGTCCTGTTTCCTGAGGCCGGACGTAGTTCATTTCTCATCCGGACTGTTCCCCCGTGGCAAGGACTGACTATCCGGCTACGTAGTAAAAATAAGTCTAGACAGCCTGTATAAGGCGAGCATGACCGATAGGTCGTTTACGCCAAGAAAGCCGATTGTCGTTTCTGTTCCAACCAATCATTTCAATTCGAGACTGTTGAGGTCGAGGAGATAACGATGTAGAGAGTTGCTCCTAAGTTGTTTCAGCCTATTCCCGAGATACGCGGTCCTTGACAAACGCGAATTTGAAGATGTGCGGTTTTTTAAAATTTGATTTGTTTGGAACATATTTATATGAAACTTGTATTTTCAGTCATTTAAATAGAAAAATATTTGTATTTACTTAATGAAAAATGGGATATCCGACTTATGCGGATATTCGCGTTAGGGTATACCCCCGGAACGAACTTACCGCGTAACTCGAGAAAAAATTGTACGTTCTTCTGAAGGGAGTTAGTAGTCAAAGTAAAAAAAATGAGATATAGATAGTTTGCCGTAGGGAACAATGATGCAAAATGTTCAATTTAAACCGGTTGAACTTTCAAAGACGATTTGAACATACATATAGCATGCATGTTCCTGTATAATGACCTATAAAACGAATGTCCTATACATTGTGCGATATACGTGAGAACACCGTAAATGTCCTGAAATCTGTGATAGAAAAATAAAAGAGTGTTGAACACTAAAATCTAATATCGGGGGCTTTTTGAAGATTTTTCATGTGTGCATTTTTTATGTGGTATTCTTGCCTTACGTACATCGATTTAATTAATGCGTTTAACCGTACAAGGTTTTATCCGATATTTCTGATTACCATCGAAACACAGACGGTTATTATGATATGATCTTAGTAATTGTTTAACTACTTTTGCTAACATCTTCGTTAGCTAAGATTTAAATCGGAAATAACAAAAAAGAACTGCTTTAGGCATCGTATCATAAGAAAACATTAAAACGCTAGAATTTATTTGTCTTTAACATAAAGCTTATATTTAATCACGAAACTATTTTGAGTATCATATGTGCAAATCCCACTATTCATTTTCATTTCATTCATCACCCTAAAGTTATGAATTATATTTGCATCCTTAATTTCGAAACTTGATTTGACCAAGGTATATACTGTATCTGTACCTTGATTGACAACTGCACCTGTCACCTTATCTGTCAGTGTTTGTTTACTTTCAGTGCATACAATTCACTATTATTTTCATTCTATTGTTACATAATTCTTACAAGTGTGTAGAAAAAAGGAAGCATAAAGTGCATACAACTTACTTAAAAGTTAAAGAGCAGCTGATTATACTGAAAGTTATTGTATTTGACCGATAAGACACTCTACGAAAACAAGGAATGTGTTTAACTGCTTCGTACTGCAATGTTCTTTATTCGTAAAAACCCTAAAATTCCAGTATCGTGATTGGTAACGCCAGTTAGCACATCGATTGGTTGATATTTTCAAAAGTACATCAGAAACAAAGTGAAGAGAGCTGTGCTTTAATCGGACTCCTTTTTTATCAGAGATCGTGGATCAGTCAAAAGTATGGGCATTTGAAGAAAAGAAGCAGCAGTATCCTCTCATTCGAAATGCTCACAGATGTAGCGGCAGCTTCTGAAAAACATGACGCGACAGAACATTGCCTCCCGCATTGTACGATTGAATACATTTATTATATAGTGTGCGTCAAAGAATGGCAAAGGACGTGCCGAATTTCATATTCAGTAACAAAGCACAAACAAAGATCGAGAAGCAACATCGCATCCAAACATCAAAAATGCCTCACAAGAGAAAAGGGAGACGAAATAATCGATGCTTCTTCGCGACGGAGTTAACAATCCAAACAGATAAAAGCATAAATGTATTCGCGGCTGTTATTGAATCTGGACATTCTAACGGTTCATACGGGTTAAACTTAGAAGCTTACAGAAGTTGCAGACCTACGTCAGGCTGCATCTTCAGAATGTCGTTCAAAAAGTTCTAAACGTTTGAGCGATTTTGGAACTTCATATCTACCGCGATCGCTATGAATTGGCAAGGCAGAAAAAACATCAACGAAAATAGTGCATTGAGCTTCAATTGCCTCTCGTTTCATCAACCGTCATGCATCGCTTTCAAACGCCAAGAGGGCAATACGGTGAGAACGGTGAGTAGAAGTTAGCATAAATGTAAAATAAATTTAAACTCTTACTAAGATTGTCGTAAAAGCGAAAGTAAATCGGTAGTTTCATGTAAACCTGTTTCCAGTAAATAGTGTTTCCTGTGTGATTAAAAATTAACTGTACAGCTTACTGAAACTTACGGAGTTAACCTGCAGGTCAGCGGATTATGATAATGTACTATTAGTATCTATTAGTAAGAATTTTGTTTTAGGGTAAAGTATTTAGAAATAAGCAATAAATACGGCACAAACCAGCGTGGGAATGTTTGCATCGCGAAGAAATTGCTTAATGCGTTCTGTCCTTTTGAATTTTTGGTTGCGGCTGAGATCAAAACAGAGAACGCGATCAAAATGAACCCCGTACAGCAAATACAGAGAGTAAAACAAGTTTAATCCACATTCCAAACAAGGATGCACACTGTAGCAGACTCACAGCAATCCCAAAAGTCGTTGGTAGGATCACATGACGAATTGCACTATAATCTCATGCAGGGGGCCTTTTAAGGAAGCTGTTCAAATCTCGTTCCTCGATCCCGATGCATTACGAGACAGATTTGTTTGGAAAAATCTGGTGTTTTGTGGTTGAATAATTTATTGGCTCACCGCGCAGCGCAAAACCACACCGACGAAGTAACTACCATCAATAGTAAGCGTACACAGAATGCGAATACAATACGAACTTTTGTGGATAGGGGTGGATTCGTTTTTTGAAAACTGATGAATATAAATTAAGCCAAGCGAGCCAATTGGTTCTCGCTTCATTTGCCAATCGGTTACGAACAAAACGTGCCACAAATCTGAAGCTGCTGCTTGCTTCAGCTCCTTTGTGGACGGGAATAATTATTCACTACGAGGCTCTGTTTCTTTTAGCGTGCACCCTTAACTTTACGAGCCCGGTAGACCAACAATTACCGGAAAGAAAAATTCATACTCTGAAGCCAAAAAAACATCTCAACATATATATTTCAATACCAATGATAAAGTGGGTGTTACCGGAGCGATATTACCTTTCCAACGTCGGGCTCGTCACTGTGCCGAAATTTGCCAACATGCGCCAAGAAAAAGTTACAAAATTCAAATTAAAACTGCCCAGCCGCAAAAACCCGCACACTCATAAGTAACGTGGAATACAAATCATCGGTCCATACCATCACGCCACGGTCTGTACGGCTGGGCAAAGCAGCCCTGGCAGACAGGTTACAGATCAGAGCAGAAGCTCTGCAGGTCTGTAACAGCACCACCAAAGGGCAAAAGGGATCCGATATTCAAAATTGTAATAATGCCCCAAATGTCAAAATGCAGCTTTAGGAGAATAGTTTATGTTTGAGGAATGAATCACCGTCCTCCAACCAGCCAAGCTGGCCAGGATATTTCCATTTTCGTGCCAATTTTCAACCACAAAAATCGCACACAGTTGCCAACTAAATTGGAATTCAGATCGAAGGAATCACATCGGGACCCGAAACCATACGCGAATTGGGATCGTTTCTGGTGTTGCAACATTTTTGGGGCGGATCGGAATGTTGATGGGCTCTGTGTTTTTGGTCGGTTCTACTACTACCACTGCTCAGCATTCTGCATCAGTACAGCTGTTGAGAGCAATTCACGCAACATGGCAAAACATGTGGGGCCTGCCTGTCGTCGACAGATTCTGATTTTCATTAGATTATTATTTTTTTTCGATTTATTACTGGACGTTCTCTGGCGGCTCAAAACCAATAGTTTTATAGCACAATTGATGTATTTCTTTTCACCTTTAAACATTCCAATGCTGCGAACAAATCACAGCTAGCGTTTCTCACGCTTAAACGAAATTATGTAAAATGTTTATGATATGTTTCAATTTCCATACAAAACACGAAGAAAAGGTGCAAGCGTGTAACGGATTTGTAAATGAAATTCGTTAACTTATTTGTCTTGCGAATAAAAGTTTGTTTGTGTCTACACGTAAATAAAAATTGGACCACAGGAACAGCAGAGCTTTTATGTCTACGCTCGAGCGATGATAAATTGTGCACAGGGGTGGTTTTTAAACTCACCGACAATCAAAACGACATCACAACTGCTCAGCATTAAATTAACAAAAAAAAAAAAACGGAACAATCCATAACTCCTCCGTTCATACAAGCGCGACACACGACAATTTTGAAGAAATATCAAGATTAATAACTGTCACCACGTGATGTACCACCGAAAAGGATGGAGAAAAAAAGTGTCCTAAAAAACCCCCGTAAGCGTCATAATCTACTGGAGAATGTTGAATTATCTCCTATACCACACACTGCGGGATACCATGACAAAACCTACCACCAACCAAGATTAAGGTGAAAATGATAAATGAGAAAACCAACCAAAACAACCATCGTCCATCTAACGTCGGTGAGACAGTAAAAGCGTGATTCGGGATCGGATTAACAAGCAAAAAATAAACATCAACTCAAACAACCTGAAAACTAGGCTATGAAAAATATCGGTATGTTTGTGGTAGTGATGTGACCACATTCTCGAAGTGTGCCTGCTGGTTCAGTTAGGGACAACAATGATCCGTGGTTTAAATGCACACACTATTGGTCCATATCTTTTTTTCGACACTATCGCATTAGCGCAAAGTTACCAAAGTTACCAAACCGAATCTGGATGTAGTGAAAATATCATGCAAAAGCAAACATACTTGAAAAAATCGATTGGCAATGGCCGTTTCCAAAAGCTTCCTGACTAGTCACCGATGTACCTTACCTTTACCGTTGCACTCTCTGTCTACACCTGTTTGCGTCTTCCATGAGGCATGCAACACTTACGGTGCAAAAGATAATCGCACCTGCCGTTCTTTCGTACTATTCACCACAGCCTTTGTGGGTGGTTTGCGCTTACAATTAACAGCTAGAGCACTCCCTGCTTGTAAACGAGTTAAAGGTGCATGAGAGAGTGACTCGCGAATTGGGTGTGGGTGATGATTTATGGTAAACCTCCATGGGTTGGACGACTAGGCAGAAAACATTACCGACTTTTAGCAAGGCAAATAGGTAGTAGCACCCGGAATTTTATGCGATGCACTAGACAGTTATGTTGATTTATGGATGCACCATAATCAGAGGTCAGGCCGGAATTCGTTTAACCTTGCGATGGTTATTTGCTTGAAGTGCTTTGCATTTGCGCTGCTACTGTCGGGGTTAGACGTTTAATCTAAATTGATGGGTTTGTTAGATTTGATAGATGAAACGATTTTTTTTACAAATATCTTTTTTTTTTGCTTAATTCAAAAATCAATGCAATTCTTCGATCGCCAATTATGTTAATAAAAATATTCAAATAATCTAATATGATATATATGTTACCACCAGCATGTCAAATTTTCGTTCTATGCCAAGATTTGTTGTATTAAGTGAAATAAACATAAAAACCGTTTTACTCCAAATCAATGGCTTGGTAATATTGCACATGAAACTCTCTAGATAGTAATTAAACTTAATTCCTTGCACATCAATATCGAGCATTTTTATTATTATACTAACAGCATGACACATTTTCCTCGTTTTTTAATAGTGTCGATGGGTTATGATCAGATTATTTACGCATTTATTTTCTTTACACATTTCAACAAGTGGACTAGCAAATGCTAATCCGACGCGTCGTTGGACTGGAATTTAACTTTCAACATCGCTTTATTAAATCTTATCCTGATCAAGTCAAGCTAAGCTTCAACTACTTCTCGATTGCTGTTGTGCGGCAGGATGTTAAGAAGGGTATAATTTTTAAACTCTTTTGTGTTGGTGTAATTCCTTGACATACATCAACCCACTACTTCAATCGGATTTATGCAATTTTAGAGTCGCGTGATCACCATTGGCCTGGGCTTTAAAATGCACTGAAGCACTGCAACAAAAAAATGCATTCATATGAAACATAAGGTGAAAAAAATGAATAAAAGTTCAAAAATCCCAGTCGAATAATTCACATGTCCAAGTTACATCGAAAATTTCACTGCTGCCTGCTGTTTAGTTTTTCTTTTTTTACTCTTTGAATTGTGTTGTATCAAGGTTATTTACCTGTAAATAAAAAACCCTTTTATTTAGAGGTGTCTTTTCCACAGTCACGACGAAACCGTCCAGCTGGTAATTTAGAACTTGTTTAACATATATGTATCATCAATCTTTTCTATCGTTAATGTGAGGCTTTTGATTCGTATGATTAATATTTTGACTATTCGTTAAGCAGGTTGGTTAAAAGTTCCAATGGAATTTCCTATCATAAAACTAGAATGTTTAAAATAACATCCGAGACAAATTTGATTTTTATCACTATGGACAAAAATCATTCTTTACCAGTTTTTATAATAATATAATCAATTTATGACAATTTAAAAACAATATGTGGACACATATTCCATTGCATTGGTCATTCAAAAGTATCACATACCTACTGTTTCTTCGTCAGAGTAATCCTAAATCATTGCTCTTGTGACACTGCTTTGAACACAGCGCCATGAAACATACCATAGCATACCTTTAGGCGTTTACCGATGTATTGGCTGGCTATACATTAGATTATAATAACATCAATCTTTATCAAATATCATACATGATATTCATGGTACAGTAATTCATATAAATTTTATATAACACTGTTATCATTCATGTTTTTATGTTTTTTTTTTCAAGAATTAGTTCTGCTTAAAGTGAATTGAATGATTTGGTTAAGATGTAATTATGTTTTCATTTATTTATGTTTAAGGAGACTTTGGATTTCATTAAATGCTGTGTGTGATCAAGTTAAAAATAATTCTGTTTGTTTATGGTGTTACAATCAGTTTAAAGCTGTTACAGTTTCTCGATTTCATTTATTATTTCTTCATTTAGCACAAAATAACAAAATTATAGCTCATTAAATTAACTTTAAACATATATAATCCCCTAAATTCACAAATCCCAAGTGGTTGTTGCGATCCTACCCTACATAATAACAAATAAACTTGCCTAAAAATTACTGTAATGCAATGGGGTATTAAGAAAAAGAAGAATATCGTTTGTAATAGTTAGGTACCGAGTAGAACAACAATACTATTAAAAGCATACCAAGCAGTAGAATATAAAATAGTTTCGTTACCATTATCTGTTTTAACAAAAGGCGTTGTGCTAGGAAATGACATTTTAGGTTTTAGTTAGAAAAAACTGAAACTAGTGAATTTAACTACGAACAGCTAACTAACATGCAATACGTTTTCCTTACCACGAAAAGGCACTTAGTTGCAAAGATCAACGGATCATCACGCTCGTTACAGCATCTCGTCACCACTGTTGTCATCTTGATAGACAATCGGGGAGAGACTCGGTGAACGTTCTGTATGGAATGGCGGTTTTCTAACATGATGAAGTTGTGATCCTAGAAATGCCATATCCTCCCTACCACTGCTGCACACGAATTTATCCGTCCTTTTGGGATATTGCTGCTTAGTTGCTCTTTCTTCACGTCGTACTTCTGCTGCTACACGGTTTTTGCTACGAACGATATCCTGCTCTGCTGGTTCAGTCCCATTGAACACCTCTATGTATGGATCACCGTACATGGTGTCAAGTGTAGGCATCTTCTTTGCCTTGAGCGCTTTCTCGACTGCGAGTCCGATCTGGGAGTACAACTGCTGGCTGCTGATGATGCTTATCTCCGGTGGTTTTTCTCGCACCATCCCACCAGTGCTGTGTCGAGAACGCAGCAATACTCGGCGCTCCGGTGGATTTAGATACACCATTCTCGGCGGGGTTGGTGGAATGTTTTCGGAAGATCGTAATGGTACGAGAAAGGTATTAAATTCGGTACGATTTGTTTGCGCCGCTGTCGTTGTTGTAGGTTCCATGTACATGCGCTCCATAGGACTAATCAATACAGATGGGTTCATCATTTGCGTGTTGTCTTGTGCATTGCAGTTTCGATGGCGAAGGGATTGTCGATCAGTATCCGTCTGTTCGGGTGCAAGATTGCGAATCCTTGACGGTGTCAGGAAGGAAGTTTCTGTCGATTTGGAACACTGTGACGGGTAGCGTGTGGGTGAGCGATAAGGAAAATGCTTCCGTTCTGTCTCACTATCAGAGGATGATGCTGAAGGCGTTTCTTCGACGTGTATCTTTTCCACCACGGGAGGTGGTTTCGATCTCTTGCTGCTACGCGTTTTCTTGTTGAACGTCGGTGGTGTTGGAGGTTGCGTAGTTTTCGGGGTAGTGGATGGCGCTGCTGACGACGTTACTGTGGCAGTGGCTAATTTAGATGATTTGGGGGAACGTTCTCCTTGTTGCTTTCGCTCTTGCTGCTGCCTTCCTTGGATGCCTTTTCCATCAATTTGCTCCTTGGCGTAGCTGGATAGCTTAGTTTGGCGCATCGACTGCCTGGTCCCTGCACCTGCGGAGCAAGTTTTAGAATCAGTAGGAGTAGTAGATTTCGTTGTATTTACTTTACTAGGTTCTTTTTTCTGCTTCGCAACAGGTTTTTTCTTTGTTACCATTGGTTTTTGTCGCTGCCACTGCGTACCGACTGTTGTCCTAGCAACCTCCAGTTCTGAACACACACATTGCACCGCTATTTCCTCCATGGGGGGACGTTTCGTGGCACGCACTATTTTGCGCACCAAAATCACCTTGCGGCCTGTAGTAGTGCGAGTTGTTGCCTGGTTCTGTTGCTGTCGTATGAAACATTTCGTCCAACGAACAAGTCGCTGCCGGCTGGCCACTGTTTTGCGACCATACTCCATCGCATGCTTCTCTAATATCGTACCCAGCTTCTGATCGACTTTGGACGCAATCGCTTTGTACGTTTTGTTAACCAGACATCGCTCGAGATGGTCAATCTGTTTCTTTTTAGTGGCTTTAGCATTCTTTTTTTTCTTTTCAGTTGATGATTGCAAATCAATTCCATACTGTTTGGCGATATCGTTCAGCATGTTGGAAATGGAATGAACCACCGGTTCGGAATCATCCGAATCATACACCAGCCCGAGTGGCTCCTCTTCTTCCTGTTCTTCATGTTCTTTGTTCAAAGCAACCGTTTGTGCCACTTCCTTCACTACATTTTCCTGGCACATAGCATCCTTTCGTTGTACTGGTGAGGCTGGTGATGATGGCACGTTTTCGAACGCAATGGTCTGAGTTGTGGCCACCGATGTCTCTTTGTGCGGGGACGCATCCGTTTGACAAGCAATTTCATCGCAAACTACCTGTGCTGGCGGTGATGCAGATGCCGATGGATAATTATCATCCGTTTGTACGAGCGTAGAAGTGGTTGGCTTCCGGATGCGTGACACCGATACCTGGCAGTAACGGTTAATCGTTTTCGGCGGACACGTCTGTATTCCTCGAGTAATGCAAATCGTTCGGGAGCTGGAGAGAATTCGGCCTGGTGTAGACAACGTCAATGAACGAGACGAACTATTCAAACAGGATGACGGCAAAGGCGTTCTATCGCATTCTAGCACAAGTCGCTTTTTATCACTGCGGAACGGAGTGGACGCATTTTCAAGAAGCACCATCGATTCCGTAGCACACCTCTTTTCTCCTTTTGGCGACGAAGTGCCGTTTGGGTTGTCCATTAGAACAGGTACAAACAATTCCGTATCATTCGCCATGGTGACTCACTAATTAAATGCACACAGATTATAAAATCACTTCACTTTAAACTGGTTTACATTTGTTTTAGATTTAAACACTCTCTCGGTACACGTATGTAGAAGCTATCGAACGTGAGGTTGCGACGATCAGCGGTTGAATAAATCCACACTTCGACACAACTCCTCATGGATAGACCGTTTCATTCCCAGTACAAGCACACGCGGTGTGATTCTTGGTAGTAACAGTAATAATTGAATTATTCGACTTGAGCGCTCATGTGAATTAAATAGAATTCAACACAACCACCTGAACACAGTAGTGTACACAACACATGATCGGTTCTCTTTATAGGAATTGCTGTTGTGTGAATTTCATTTCTGTACAATCATCATTTTACACTTTTAATAGTTTTATAAGGTAAAGGAAGATAATAGAATTTGAATGAAATATAGGAAAGTAAATAGCTCAACAGTTTGCTCAAATGTAAGGAGCAGTGAAATGTATTTTATGACTATACCATGTAGTGTTTATTTGTTGCGCATTGTATGTATCTGTGATAAGCGGTGGATTTTATTTTTTTAGCTTACTTTCTCTACGGATCGCTCTCTCGATGCGCTTGATAAACATGGCATATACTTCTTTGTTTATTTACAGGTATCATTGATTCGTGGTTAACCATTACACCTGCCGATAGTGCCTTATCACCAATACCACGCAGCGAACAAAGGTACAGCGGTAATTGTCCAAAGTCGTACACCATTTTTACAGCAAATTAAAATAGTAATTATAATAATGTTTTATTTAAGCAATACGGCCCAAAATGGCCGTTCTTCCTGAATAAAAAAAAGTTTTAATTATTTCATTAATGCACGTTTAAGTTGTAATATATCCTATAATGTTTTCCATATTTTGGTGCTAATACATTTACGTATATTAGGTGTGATCTATTTGATTGATTAGAATCAATAAATCCATTGCTGGTGCGGTCTTTGGTTTTTTAGTAGCTCTGTTGCAGCTCACGTTTCAGCACGTCGTGCTGTTATAGACAGGTTACCAACCGTTTTCCAGGGCAGTTCTATCTAGGGCTGCTTCCCCTCATCCACATCTTCACTCGATCTCCGACAGATCTTTCACCACCTGATCGCTTAACGAGCATAATTTAATTTTACGTTTTGATCAGGACGTAGTAGAAGCAAAAATCTAGTTTCTTGCTCCATTAATTCTATGAATGAACCAGTAAGTTTTAAACAATTTTAATTTGCAAATCATGTAAATTATACTTATACAAGAGTCACGGTCAATGTTGTATAAGGCCCTGCAATTGTCCCAATAAATAAATAAATAAATAAATATTATTACGTATATTCCTAGATTTTATAATATTGAAATAACTTTGAATAAGAGTATGCATTGATTTTTTTCTCGATTTGCATAGACAGTTAGTCGATTGCAATTTTGAAAATTTAAATATATTCATATTGTTGTAGAATATGATGTAGAAACATGTGTTTGAAGATTATCAATAAAAGTTAGGAGACCAAATGGAAAAAAAATCCATTTTTGTTAAAATTAAATCATGGTATATTTACAAACCTTTAGACATGTCTGTAGCATA
>KB684634.1:0-15152 GCA_000349165.1 Anopheles christyi
GTATAAATTGTCTCACCTTTTCTCCTACACCAGGTACGTTCTAATGAGCACACATTAAGCCTGACCCTCGATGCTCATCGCAAATGGTGGCAATAAATTTTAATTACCATCACGCGTACCATTGCACCCAGCGGGCCTCCCACTAGGAGCTGGAGTGTTAGAGAAATGAATCCCGTAGGGAAATTTGCTTCTGGTGTTGTTGGTACGTTACGGTAATGGAAAATCAATACCCGTGACATTGGTTCGTGTGCCTTTGCCAAGTTGAAAAGAGGTGTAATTATAGAAGTTTTTGTTTTTCATATTGAGTGTGTATTGATTTGTGTGAACATTTGCAAATATAATTGTACATGCAAATTATATTTTTAAGACTTAAAACCCCATTTCTGAAGGTTAGCGATGATTGATCGTCGGAAGCACAGGAAAGCCAATAGGAAAGCATTGATTCAGTAAAAAGCTGAATAGCTTCTCACGTACCAACAAGCAGCGTGACCAAAATAGCGTTCGACTTGTCTCTTCACATTCCCGTTTAATTGAGAAATGTTTCCCAGAGTGAGTTATTACCAACGGATTCCATAAATTACCCATGTACTATCCAACCAGCTGCCAACGACAATTTCGACTTACATCACACGATTCGACCGGTCATTTCACGCAAGCTGTGCCAGTACAATTGGTACTGAAATGTCAGCTGATATTGGTTGGTTCGTTACTTAGAAGCAGACGGTTATTAATATTTCCAACCGTGGTCATTCTACGACAAAACACCGTTGCTGGTCAATTGCAGGTGCGATGGTTGCGAGCTTGTACGATGTGTTAGGCTAGGTACGTAGAACTTTGCGCACAAGGATAGTCGTCGTGTTTCTCCGTTGAAGGTTGAGCAAACCATTGACACGAGAAGTTGTACGGATTTTGAGTCTATTTGCAAAAGGGATTTTTTAAGCTGAGACTAAAATTTGATTTATCGGAAGTTTTCAAACGCGGTATTTATTTGTTTATCCACGAGAAGAAGAAAAAAGGTAAACCCTTGTCCAGTTGTTATGGGTAAGAAAGTTCAGTCCCGGTAATAGCTTATAATTTATTTAATTTTTAAGAATTGACAGGAGAAGTACGAACTTCATTTGACTCGCTTACGGATGATGGGATCTTCTAAATTTATTTTCGGAATCGCAACGACCTTACTCTTGCTTACATATAACATACAAAGTTCATTGGTTTGACAAGATGCAAATTGACGCAAAGAAGGGACACATTTCAATTGTTAATTGCGCTTATAAATACAAACTGTCTTATGTGGTTTTGTTTTAACACTAGCACTAACACTACACTTTCATTGTGTATGTGTATGAGTGTTTTTTTCCTTTTTTGCGAGCCTTCGAGAAGATCGAAGTCGTTAAAGATGCGTTCCGACGATGCGTGGCCTAGGGAAGTCATAATTAAGTAATTTGAGAAAGTACCCGGGTGCGCACAAGGATAGTCGTCGTGTTTCTCCTTTTCAGCTCACCATACCACTCGGGAAAGTGCTGGGTGCGGGACGATCCGATCGCCCAAAGGGAATTAAAAATCATCAAAGGAAAAATCACAAGTAGGGGGAGGGGGAAAGGGGAGTGCGTTTCGGTTCGCTTTTCTCCATTTACAATATTGAATTAACATTCAACGCAACGGCACGAGGGCGTGTGATGATGCGATGCTCGTTGCCATGGTAATGACATAAATAGATTCTTGTCATGCTTTTCGTTGCTGTTCAGTACTGTGCGGCTGTTGTTTTTTCTGCCTTTTGGTGTGCAAAAACACTCGTGTGCTTATTTGACCTGTGTTTTTTTTAAATTATAATTAAATTGATGGCTTTTTTAAATTACTTTCGAGAAGGTGTTTCATTCAGTTAACACTGCAGTATTAGCCTTTATTTAAAATATTTGTTCTTTTGTCAAACTAAGGAAACAAGTTTTGTTGCTAATAACGGTTTAAATGTTCGACGCATGTTTACTTCAATAAATCAAGGCAACATAGTTTAATTACGATATACAAGCAAGATATCCTTTCATCCATGAAAAACCCTTGTAACAAAGTTCTCGTGAGAAATAATTTCTCCTATAAGGAACGGTTTCATCCTGAGTGATTCGTCTCCATTCTTTATAAACTTTTCCCCTTGACGGTTAGAATTTTTGCTCCGAACCTGGATTGGGCAAACCGGACGATATTTGTAGAAGCATACTCGGGGATTGAATTTCATCGCATTCCAACACTTCGGAAAGGGCGTTGCTGCATATCGTTTCATCTTCAAACTCCAGTAGTACGCTGAAGCGCAGTGCAGACTGGAAACACTTCTTTAAAACATATTTTGCCTAGAAAGACTACGGGAAAAAGTATGTGTTCAAGCAATCTCCAACACTTAAAAGATCTCTTAAGCAACACAAAGAGGTCGATCAAGCAGTTGTTGTGCGTAAAATACATCTTTCATGTTTTGCGAACAAGCACTCAACAACAACAAAAGGTTAACAAGCAAACAAAAGTTGGAGAAAAATAAAACACTTTGAATCGGCACTTGTAGACACTTTTATTGAAAAGCTGCACACGGGAGGCCTTTTTTTTGTATGTGAAAATGCAGTGCATCACCTTTGATTACATTCCCAAATGAGTTATTGCGAGCGAACGTTTATGAAACAAAATAAAGAAAGAAAGATATATTTGAAACATTTCCGAAAGATATAGATTTATTACATTTAAAGTGTTTGATATTACATTACATTTTGCATATTGTATATGGTTAATATTCCGCAATGTGATCCTCCTATGCAGCAATGGTATTGGTAGGAGAAGCAAAACCCCGCATTGCACTCCTCTCGCTACTTTGCCTGAGATTCAAAACGATGTGTGAATACGGTTCATGAATTTCTTAGAGCCTGCCAACCTGCCAGGTGATGTGAAGTTCACCCTCCAAACGACCATAGCACGCCCGGGAGAAAAGTGCAAAAAGATTGGATTCATATTTGCCCTCTGTATGTGTGTGTGTGTGTGTATGTTTGTGGAAAAAAATATAATACAGATTTTAAAAATGAATATGCTTACCGGAATGCTTACCAACAGTAGGAACAAAAGCAGCAACGAAACAAGAAAAACGCCTCCCGAAAGGACACAAACAAAACCGTTCAAAAGTGGATTCGTGTATGAAAAAAGAGTAGGCAAAGAAAGAAATCAAAGCAAGCAACCAAGCAGCCAGTTTTTCCCTTGCAACGATAAACAACAACATTAGAATTTGTAGCGGTCGCGGAACGGCCATCAGCTCGATGGGACTTGAACCGTGCGACGGCGGCACGCATGGAACGGTGAGAAAACGCAACATAAGAAACGGGCTTCCGAAAGATAAAACGATCCGGGTACAGTCAGTGGTGGCGACGAGCCTGGTGTGGCCAAGTTTATCGGATAAGAGATATTCAAAAGGCGGCTAAAAACAGTAAAAAGGAATGTAAAACACCACGACGGGAAGAAAGGTAAGGACCAAAAGCAAAAATAAAAAAAAAACCGTTGAGGAAGCAAACAGTGCGACAGCAAACGGTTGTTTTGCACACACTTTTTGTTGTTGCTGGCAGCCGTTTTTGAGTGTCGTAAAATTTTACATTCTCTACGTTACGCGCACGTTACGGTTTGTTGCATAATGAACTTGGAATGGGAGGGACTGCGAGGGGGAGGAAAAATCTGCTCAGGCAGTTCGAGTGCTTTCTTTTAATAGCCGTGTCCTTAGTAAGAAAGCCCAGAAGAAGCACAACAATATGAAGCGAAAATGGTACACAGTCGTTGTGACGAATAGAGCCTCTTCAAAATGGTGGAATGTAATGGCGCGTGTTCTTCTTTTTTTTTCTGTGAGTAATAAAAAGTTGTGACATTGTTTGGTAAAGTATATTCTTTTTTCGCAACGTCTTTGTTCAATGGAAAAAGTCAATCCGCTGACTGATGATTCACAGAAGCATTTTTTGCAAAAGGACGGTGTTACTCAACACCGACACAATCACTATTTCATAAGCAGCCTATACACTTCCGAATAAAGCTGCTCAGCCCTTAATAAGTGGTCAATCGAGCGCAACATTTCGCTCGACGGTCAGCCGATTAATTAACCATCTTCACGTAGTACCTCGACAGCGGATTATGCCGGTGAAGGAGCGTTGCCCAGTGTCCAATTAAAAATGTAGCAAACAAATTGCGAACCGAACCGAACCGGATTAAGTATCTCTGGACCCTTTGGGGGAGGCGGGGTGCGGGTTGAGTAGGGACTGTTGTTATCCGGTTGCAGTAACGAGCATTGTTTAGCATGACCCATAGCATGAGCAACAGTCATGAGTTACACGATATCGAAAAAAAAAGAAAAATAAACGCACAAAAGGGAATGTATACAAAAAAACGAGGGACTCACCCGCTTTCCAGGACACGAGCCGCCTTGAGCATGAGCTCTAAAACCCGTTCGTTGCGTTGTGGTCAGTTTATGTTTTCCATATTTGTACGTATCTTTGTATCTAGACGCCGGTTTGGTTTGGCTTTTTCGGAAAAATGGTCACTCCTTATCTGATACCGGGCAAGTAAGGGCGAGTTGTAACCGGGTTTCACCGGGTTGGTGGCAAACAAACACTTTTGCCATGGTCCAGAGTCGAGAGAATTGAGAACATTAACGTCACTTAGCGTGTATTACTTATAATCGAGCGTTTTGTTCTTTTGGTGAAGTAAATTATTATTTTAGTATGATGTGTATTAGATAATAATTGTTCGTTTACGAGTTAAAATTATAATTCAAGTTCTTACATTATTGACAGAATTTTTGTTATTCAAGGGTTTTTCCAACATAAAATGTAACATTCTTTATATTTTACAATAACTGTCAGTTATGTTCCTATTTCTTCCAACAGACAACATCTTGAAAAAAAAAAATAATAATAACTGTACCATCTAACTGCTAAATAACCAATGAGCATCCTCGCATGTTTTACCAGCTGCTGATTCACCAAAAACTTAACTTACAGAACAGTCGGAAGCTGTCTCGAGCCGGTGAGCAGTTCAATTGACAGATCGTGTGCTTCCCCAAGTACATCTTATTATGGCGTCTCCATTTCCAGTTCATCAACCATCTCCAAGGGTAGTGCATGGTTCGGCGGCTCCTTTTGATTCCACCCCATGACGAATTGCTGATGTGGAAGAAACCAAAGGCGCGTGCATGATGATCGTGTTCCAATCGGTTAGAGGCAGTGTTCAGCATACTTCGAGTGCTACACATTGTGGTTAGGTGACCGGTCGAGCGGACTAGTAACGTTCGGTTCGTTAAGCTTTGGCGTTAGATTCGATTGAGATGACATCCCAGTTAGCCATGGAGCGCTGGCTTGTGTGTACAACGGGCAAACAAATGTAGAGAACTGTCAAGCGATTGGATGATTGAACCAGATTCCGGCATTAATGGTTGAACAAATTAGTATTAAGAAATTGCATGCACCCAGTTTGCAATTGTTACACTGTCATGCATGAAGAATGGCAATGAATGTGTCGGATGCTGACGTATGGGAAGGCGTACCAGGTACTGTTGTATTGCTTTTGTTAATTTCATTGAACTGTAAAGAGATTGGTCCACTTTTTCCCAAAGAATTTGTTACTGCATTGCATTACACAAATTAATGCAAAGCTAACGTGAAACTGCATCAAGTTTTGCTTAATAACTTACACATACACTTAAAAGCAGTAGCCACTGCTAAGAAAAAAAAAACTGCAAACGAAGAGAAAAGTACCATGCACTAGAATAATATACCTTAGTAAATTGCTTTTCATTTCAACCTCAACGCACAACACCATCAATTTGAAGCTGATGGGTAACGAGAATGGTTATTAGATTGTTGTATGGGTAAAAAAAAAGATTCAAGTTCGAACGGCATACCCAAAAGGAAAGCTCACAACGCACCGCATGCGTTATGATGGGAAGGAAGCAGATGGAATTGTGGCTGACGCTGTCGACTGGGCAATAATAATCGATTTGCTGCAAACGGCTGCATCGATACCGAATCTGCAATCAAACTAATAACAGGCTTGATTGGTTACTAGCCCCGGTTGCATTGAAAGGTCGTCGCGCGTTGCACTTGCACAGGTAAGCGCATTTGATCAAAAAATTGTGTTTACTTTGTTCAGCGGTTTTGTTACGATTTGATGGGAACGTTGGTTCAACTTATGGTGTAAAATGTTTGAAGTGCTTTAGGTATTACAGGAATTTTCTGTGGAAAATAAGTTCAAATTTATGCTGGTTCCATTTGAATCATTATAAAATTATCATCACGTTGCGCAATATGGTGATGATGATGATACGGACTATTTTAACTGATATTAACTGATAATTGAACATTTTGCACCATCATCATCAGTTATTGATGCAATGCATTTTGGCAGTATCCCTTCTCTTTGTTAATCTCTCGTTGGAATGTATGTTTCTTTTCGCATTCCGCAAAACGTTACATGGTTTGGGTTAAAGTGCTAATAAATTTTCTCATTATCTTTGCCAGTGTACTACCGAGTGAGGTGGAACAATGCATTACAACACTGGCAAAAAAGGAAACCACTTTCCGCGCTTCATTTTCTATCTGTTTTCACACGATCTGGTTCGAGCAGCTCGATTCCCACCCATGAGCCTTATCGGTTCATTGATTTAAATTGGTTCCGAGCCATTTTTAACCCATTTGTGGCGAAACCATCCTACCGAAAAAACCACACAAGTTTGGTTGACTTCGAAATGTGGCCATTTTGCTGGTAAGTTGACCGAGCGTGGAGAAAATTATTTTCATTTGCACTGCACTGGAGCGGATTGTTTTTTTATCTCTCCTTTTGTAAGGCGCAGCGTTCGATTAAGGTACATGTTCGAGGGTCTGTGTTATCTTTTACGCTCTTGATGGGTTTCAATGGAGACGAGCGAATTCAATTTAATATGGATAAGACAATTTGTTTTAAGTAGAAGATTTGCTCTTAACATTATTTTAAAATTCTCAAATTTTAGTGCTATGACGTAGTCAATTTTAATAGGTAAGTGATAATCTTAAAAGAGCAATGGGTTTCCTTAAACTGGTTAAATTCATTTCATCGTTACGCTATTGCTGCTTTCCACTCGCAATTACAACACAAAGCGCTAAAGATCGCAACAAAAAACACAACTCAAATTCAACGGCAAAAAATAACAAATCCCACACTCAAACTATCCACGAACCTTCCCAGTACTTCCAAAATCGATGCCTTTCGGCATGACCTGCTTTGTACCGTGTAAAATCGATACTACAACACTATATTCATTAGCTAGTACGTTTCACTCTAACGGTGTGTTTCCTTCATTGGTTCTACCTGAGGCAAGACTGCCGTAATAAAAAAAAAACCACGGTCACTACTCTAACCCGAAAACAACGGAAAAGCTCAACAGTTCAATCGATTTCCGCACCCTAATAACGAGCATTGCCGGGCCCCAACATAATGGCTGCACCAGGATGGCATTAATAATTTAATTTTCACCAATCCAATTGCAATCATAATTAGCCCATTGATTCCCAACACCTGCAAACTGAGTATAAAAAGGGGCGTTTCAGCTGGAGCATGAGACTGGTTGGAAGCAATAGCATAAAATAGAATTTAATTGAGCGTTAGTACACTTACACCTATGCTCAACCCCACCTAGGACTGGAAAGCGTCCTCGGATGTCAGCTGTCAAGCGTGTTCTTAGCTTCGTTCTGTGTGTGTATAATTTCCCGTTCTTGGTACGTTCAGTCTGCTCGATTCGTAATAGAATTGTATAATTTTGCTCGGCCCCCGCCCGGCAACTCGGGCAGGCAAATAATGGAATCTTTCGATTGAGCGCTTCACGAGCATGAAAACCTAACCTAACCGAATGTGCTAAAACCTTCGTATATGTTCCTGGTTCGTATCAAATCGATCCCTCTGTACATATCGGAACAGAGGGGTGTTGATTTATGGATGAGCACCCATTGTGCCGGAATGTAAAAGCCGATCCTGCTTCCCAACACTTTGTATGGTATGCTATGGCAAATGTACAACAAAGCTGCGTCATTCCAGTCGTCAGATATTCAACCATTTCTTATTACAAAATTCCCCCAACCACAGACTTGGTCAAGTGTTATGCAATCAACTTTTTATGTAAACGCTCACACACACATACGATCGGTCATATGGTAGGCTGAGGAGCGAGCGTCTTCATTGGAAAGGAAATATGGCACCGGGAGCCGGAACGGGAATGGCGAAAAGTTAAACTGCACACTTCCAACCACACTGCACCAAAGCAACGGCAAAAGAAGCCGACCAACAACAACCTCACACACATACCAACTGGCAAGCCTTGTGGACTATTTGTTCTGCAAATAGACACATTATTTTAGCTTATCACACCGCCACACTAATGCAGCAGCGTTGCCTGCAACAAACAGCCCGAGAGCCTTTAGCGTACAGTTCGATTGGCAATAGCTTCTCGTCCGGTGGGACACCATCAACACGACCACGACAAGCACATGTGTGTGTGTGGGTGTGTGTGTGTAGAAGTTGGGTTTTGTTTAACAATATGCTGGTGGTAAAATATGGCGCACCTCATGACCAGCTGTCACGTGTCACGTGTGAAGCCGTGTGAAGTAGGCGATAAATAGCATAATTTTATTTCATCGTACGGTATGCGGTCGTACGGTAATGGAACCATTGTGAAAGGTTTATTTTTTACATGTGTGACGCTCTTGCTAGCAAAAAAAAGAAAGAATTGTAAATTAAATGTTAACTTAAGCATTATTGGGTGTGTTTAAAAGAGTTGAATTTTTTATCCTTTTTTACGGTATTTGATGTTCATTTTATAGTTGCAGACATATATTATAGCGTAAATAAAAAGCAATATTTAACACCTTTCGTTGGTCTGCTGTCAACAACCATGGGAACTCAGGGTTTGAAATGGCAAGCATTACACGATTCGTTGATCGCCTCTCCAATGTTCAATGTTTAAAATCATGTCCACCACCACGTCTAACTGGACACTGAACCAGGTTAGGCTTAACCAAAAGGTTAGTGTGGTGTACACATACAATTTCAACAGTAACAAATAAAGAGACAAAATGAAACTTAATCGCTTCGAATGAAGCTGAATCTATTTTAATTTGGTAAGCTGATAGTACTTTGTCTTTCCACTCTGGTTAAAATAATCTGTAAGCAGAGCCAACCACAGCTACACGTGCTTGATCAACAATACTTTTGTTGTGTCGATGGTTCATTTACTGGTGTGGTTTAATTAAGTTCAAATGTTGCAAGATTGTAATATATTGAAACACAGTGTTAAAGGGCCTCGCAAAACTACGAGAACAAGTGATAAAAACAATTTATAGAAAAAAAAATTACATCGTAACACCAGAACATTATTTCAGCAGTTTGAGTCAATCATGAATTTTAGATCGTCTGCCAATGTATGGGTGTAATTTGATCACATTCATACAAAAAAAAAACACCACAATATAAGCTCGCATTATTTTAAAATAGAACGAAAAGGCTAAAGTGCGACCAGAGTGCAATAATGCTTTTGTACCAGTTCCCCTTAGGTTTGAAAAACGTTTGAGTGACATACTACCGTTGTCGTCACCATGCACCATTCACACCTACTCCGTTTGCATGTAAAAATTCGCAATTCCCCCGGAGCTGACAAAATCTGTATTATTTTACAACCATCCATCACCTGTCAGTGACAGCGATCCACATTTTCCTCCGCTTGAACCTGTTTCTAGTGCTTGCTATTGGATTGGATGCGTACGTGAATATGTCCTGCTACACACACTTGCTGGGTTACACGGGGTCTTTCCCGCATACATCCTTCCAACATTGCATGCTATTGTTTTACGCAATTGTCGTCCTGGTGGACTCTCGGTGTGACAGACGCTTGTGTCACTTCCCTGGAGCGCACCGGGGATGAAGTTCGCGCTCCAGGGATGCGACTGTGACCCTTGTCGTGGCATCCTGTCATAAGTTGCGTTCTCGTCACCATTGTCATCATCATCATCGTCGCCGTCAACCGTTTTCCACATCTCACAGCAGTTTGCTGCTGGTGAGAGTGATTGTAAATGCTCGCACAACAAAACCTGTGGCATGCTTCGGGTTTAGCGGTGTGCCATCACCAACACCACCACCATCGGGTGGCCGTGAATGCCGCTCGAAGGCATCGCAAATCTTGCACACGGTAAAAGGGAGCGACAAAAGGAGTGTTACTAGGACGGTTTGCGAGCAGCGAAAACGACTATCATAAAGGCGGCACCTTAGGACTCCAATTAACCCGCCTTACGAAGGATCACTCGCCCGGTCATCCTGCCGACGTCCAAACGCCCCATACCCCACTGCACCAAACACATCGCACCAAACACACAGCCTCTACTGAACGTGCGAAACATGTGAGACGACCCTTGGCTTGACGAAACCTGCTATCAAATCATAAATAGGTATGTAGTGTTCACGAGAAACATAATTAAACCCGATTTTCGGACCGCGCCGACGGAGGGAACGATTCTAGCGAAACGACAAACGATGCGACGACATGTTAATCGTCTAGCCTGCAGGCACGATCCGCGTTCGCTAGCAGCGCTTGGCCGGGGCAGCAACAATTTTTGGGCGTCTGCCATGGGTTGCGGAATCAGCGCGCGTGCAAACAAACTAGCGTTGATTTACGAGTCGCTTCGGGGAAGAAATCAATTAGACCTTTCGAGAGCTGGAGTGCGAATCTTTGATTTGCAGTTTTCTAATCCTACGGCAAACATCATCCAAAGCTTCACAGGTAAAACGAAATGGAGTGACCCGCAGCGCTAAGCACGCCTCATATTCACTACAAATTACGTTTGGATGGTTTCTTCCGATCTGTGAATCATTGGATTCAACGAAATTGGAAATGCGAACTGGTGCGAGTGTTTCGAGAACGAGAACTAACGCCGAAGGAATGGCGCCAACTGGTACTAATGAGTGACGATTTATTCACCAGCACAAAGAAAATAGGATCGACCGGTGGGGGTTATGTACATTATGCGACCAAACGTTTTGAAGAGCGATATGAATTTTTCCTTCATCCATTTCACCTCATATGCCGTGGCATAAATGCTTTGCGAAAGTGTACGAGATTATTCCCCGTAGAATGCAACAATTGTGTGACAATAAAAAAGAACATAATCGCACTAGGTCCAATGTGGATTAGCAACGGTTAGATGCAATCCTAACGATCATTAATTAAGTTCGCAAAAGTTTTGATCAGAACACAACAAGAGTGTAACGAAGACTGTTTATCTAATGCTTTTTTATCAAATTAAATGTAAAAAAATGAAACGAGCGGTTTAATAGCTAATTACGGAAATATCTCATTACATGTGCTTTAAGTAAACGTAATGACTCGATTCAATTGGGCCGGTCCCATAGTACAGTCGTCAAGTCGTACGACCTAACAACATGCCCAGGTCATGGGTTCAATTCTCATATGGACCGAGTCCCCCATTACGTAGGACTTGATTATCCTCCAATGGAAAAACTAAATAAGTCACAGATAGCCGCCAAGTCCATTAGCAGCGACCGGCTCAGGCAGGCCAGCTACGATTGTTGTAACAAAGAAAAAAATGACTCGATTTCAAGCAGTAAAATAACATTGCCGTTTTCTTTTTTCCGTACCGTAAAACACATACATTATGCAACTCGATCGAGGATTCCCTTAATTCGCTGCAAACATGCTAATTGCACGTAAAGCTGTAAATGTCAAGGTTTTTGCTATCCTCATGCTTCTACTTACAAATGTTAATCCTCATTTAGATTATTGTTGTGATGATATCATTTATTGTATCTGCTGAAAGCTTATCGCATATCACAATGTTAGGTATATGAAAATGGCGGACAGTGGAAGTATAACGACAAGAATAATTTCCTATCCCAAGCTAACAACTCAACGCAGTGTGAAAAAAAAAAACATTAAAAAGGGAGGTTTAATATCAACAAGACCAAACCAACCTGGATCGGCAACGATGGAATGTTAAGAAAATATAGACAAATTTTTGTGTGTGTTTTAATAAGTTTCTATAGTTTGTTTTTTGTACTAACAAACTGAAACTTGTGCGGTTTTCAACTTCGATCCAACTTTCAAAATCAGTCAAACATACGGTTGTTCGAGGTAAAGCAAATATTGCTACAGTTGCTACGTACTGGTAAAAGGTTTCACACGGTCATATCTTGTACCATTGGGGGAGGAGGATGCCGTTGGCTAGCGTAAAGGACGTGCTCACCGTGTGAGCAGAAACAATCGACTTCTTTTTCAAATTAGAACCATTGTAATCATCTCCACTGCTCTCAGTGCTTGTACATACCCCTGCAGGGACCATCATTCCATTGCACGACAGCAGCGAGGTCATTGTTCGGGTTAGACACTCCGGTGCACAAATGCATCGAAACGGGTTGAAGATCCAACGCTGCCCGGAAGGTATCATTTCACAACGTTCTAGCATTCTATCAAAGCATTCCTCGCGAAAACATTCCTTTATTAACAATCCTACAGTTGCAGGTGAAGTGGTGAAACATTTCACCTCCAGCATTATTGTTGTTTCGTCGCCAAGAATGTAGCCATGTTTTTGCTATTGTAAGGCGCGAGCGAGTGGGAGGTTGCATTTCAAAGAGAAGCAAACTCAACAGCCCCAAATAGAAAAGCTATTAGAATGTTCAGCAGCGCCAAACAGGTAATGGTAGGATTATGCTTTGTCTTGAAAGGTTAACCTCAAGCTCAATCGTAGCTGCCTTTACCAATGATCTTATGCTTTGTTTAGGACATGCAAAAAGTTCCCAACACTACACGTGCAACATCGTGTCGTTTTGATTTTAAAAATAGCCAGTTCTATTTCTGGAGCCATGTCCATTAGGCCTAAAATCTGGCCTGTTACTAACGCGCGCGTGTCCTACATCATTGAACGACTTGTCAGATGAGCCGGAAACGGTAGCGATTGGCTAACGGAAGCGACACATTCGGTGCCTCTTTTGTTTCCCTTCCGTCCACCTTTATACTTACCAAGATAAGCTTGCAACCATTATAAACAACAGCCATTTTATCGTGCATTACAGCGCTTTCAATTGTTTCGCCTGAAACCGACCTGTCTGACGGTTGGAGTGCGGGGAAAGTAGGCCTGTAATCACGGATTGAGGTTGGAGTGGACAGCGGACAATACCTTCAAATTTGATCCCTTCATCCCCTCGGGGCTCTGTCCCCCACCGGACGCTATTTGTCCGAAACAGACGGCCTGTTCCAGCAAACAGCATTCAGTTCTGGACAAAGAAAAGCGCCCGGGATGTATGCAATGTGGTCGACAGGATATGTTTCCACACAATGAGCATTGTTGGTCGTTCGTTTGTCTCCTGCGGGGGAGCTTTTGTTCTTAGCTTTTTCATCACCGCAGAGTGTATGGTGTGAGGGGGCAACAAGCAAATAAGCAAACACACCAAACATTGGAAGTAGACTAGTGAGTCATGTGGTTCAGTTTTTGGTAGGCACGTTTCGCGTCATTACACGGAAAAGTTATCAGGGAGGCATATATTCGTCCATTTCTCTACTTTTTTTTTGTCTCGCTCGCTATGCTCCATATTCACAGCGGTCTATTGTCTGCCATCACATTCAGCCTGAAGCAACGGAGTATCACCGGTTCAACGACCCGTAGCCTACTATCGGCCACCGGGCTTGGATGGGTAGTTTTTCGTCCCGTTGGCCACATCCGTTGGAAGTTATGACCGGAGCAGATGTGAACCTTGGTTTGATGCAGTACGTGACAATCACTCCCGAGTTGGTAGAGTTTGTGTTTGTGTCGTTAATTCATTACGGATTCTATGGCTTGCAAATTATGGTTGTCCTAATGCCCTTGCCAAACACCCTTTCCCCAGAGGCTTACTGTTCTTACTCAACTTAGAAAGGATATTAAATGGTACGAGGCATCTTTGTTCTTCGGTCATAAAAAAACAGTATGTCGCGGTTTGAGAGATATAATTTATCCTCAGCACAGTAAAAACGCACGCAATGATCAATGGACTCGAAGGTTTCACCAAGGTACAACCATGGAATATTGTCCCGAGAGACGGGAAACTTCCTTTCTTCCAAGTTCAAGACCATACAAGAGCGTCCAATTACACTGGAGTAACGATGAATTGCATGAGTTGCTCGTCATCGATCGGCTAGCGTTCCTTGCCTTACCAACTCCTGGCCCTTCAGCTTTTCGTGTCCCCATTGCCGACACTTAAACGTCAATTGCTCATTAACGAGAATGAGTTGCGTGATGAGTTGATAGTGTGGACTTTCTACGGGTCGGCGTTTGAGAAGGAAGATGTTTATCGTTCGCATCCCGTGTGGACCTATCATCTTGAATGACTGTAGCGACCAGTGGGAGCGACAGTTTGGTCGAGGTTTTTGGCAAAGCTTTAGTGGTAAGTGGAAGAAATTATTTTTATGCTGGGAACATGTTTCGTCGAGTTGGTGTGTAATTTCTTGCAATCTTGATTTTGCTTATGCGTATAAGAATGAAGTGGTGGAAATGGTTCAAAATTGTATGATAGAAGGGATTAGAACAATATTTTTTTGTCTGTATCAATGCTTTCTCTATCAAAACATGATTGATTTGGATGTTGTAGTGCTAAATAAGCTTGATAAATTATTGAAATCATGATTCTGTAAAATCAAAATTCATCCTACATTGTGTACAATTATTGTCTCAGGTGCAGTATGTGCCTTTTATCCAATAAAACACTAACGATAGGATATTTAGTTGTAGGTAGTATTACCCTTAAAGCCCACGTTCCCACTCATTATGTCATTTCCATCGATTGTTACGACGAACCATTGTCGACCCCTTGGTTCAACGGTCCCAAAACCTCAATCGACCCTTACGACAAGGACCCACTGGAGATGTTTTGTTGGGGGAGTTGGGGGGTTTGGGGGGTTAGGGGAATCACGTGCAGCACTTACAAACGCAAGGGACACAAAACATCTTCGTCAGTTGAGGTTAGATAGAACGTCCCCCTTTTCCCGAGAACGAAAACATGGCAGCAATTTTCGGTACCAAAATCCAACCGACTTGCGTTCGATAGCAGCTTCAAACCCTCGACAATAGGCTAGTGGCTGAAAG
>KB684645.1:0-37340 GCA_000349165.1 Anopheles christyi
TCTCCTATTGGCCACGCCAAACACACCGTAAAACTCACACCCAAAAATTTGGGAACACATAGATCACACCTAACGGAGTGACGGCGTTTGTCACGGCAGTGGATCGTCATGAGGGTGTTGGAGGAGAAGCGACCTAATTAAAGTGTCATTTTGCCCGTATTTCCCAACTTACCGATTTCTTTGATGTGGTCCGTACTTCCGGGGATTCGGTGTGGTCCAGTACCAGTACCGGTTCGATCACCACCGATCGATAGTTCCGCCGTGCCGCTCGACAGCCCCACGCAGGTATCTGTGTCACATTTTTCCGATTCTAAAATGTGAGAAAATGGAGTGATGTCACACGGGTTTGTTTTATTGCACATTCTGTTGGTTACGCTTAGGGATAACAATTTAACGGAATATTTTATTGGCGTTGCCACCGTAGAAACAATTTGCTATATAGTGTCAATGTTTATCTACGCTATTTAGAAAGCATTTCAATCGCCCTTTTCAGAGCGTGTGTGCGTTTGAAAATTGAATTGTAATGAGATGTGGCAGGTTCGATTACTCCACATGGCGTATGGCAAGACACAGAGCTTGAAAGCGACCCCTAATAGCATCCATCACCTAGTACCAAATACAGGTAGTGTTGCATAACGCCGACTGCGACCATTGCGTGCCATGTGGCCTCGTTTCAGAGATAAATCAATTTACTTTTCTTGCTTTTTTTCAACCATGTACACACGCAAATGAAGCCCCCAGCCGAATGGGAGCAATTGGTGACCTCTAGCGGTGATTACTAAATCTATAACTAAACAAAAAAGAAACCTAGCCGGACATACTGGCTGATCCTCCCAGGGAGGAGCGCACTTGCGTGCAGACTGCTGGGTGTCATCGCGTGCACCATTAGCAGATGAGTCAACCAACTCCAAAGCAAGAATACAATAAAAACGCAACACTACATCATGGGTGACAGAATGATGGGTAAAGTGCCACCGAGGCCAGCCGAACTTACCAAATGTAAAAAACAGATCACCACTGTGGAGACGCGTCAGGTTGGATATCCTGCCCGACTCGGTTAGGCCACCCATTCGCTTGAACATTGGCGTTTCACGGGCAAATCCGGGCAATGGACTCTTGATCGGAGTTGCTGCCGCATCGCACCAACAGTTCCAGCAGGTGAGCGATGATAGCAGCAACAGCAGCGTCCAGTGAAGATGTGGCCGGCCGGAGCAGGTCGTACGTGTCGGTAATGCGGTGTAATTATCACGTCCCGGTTGTCCATCCCAGGTGACCGGGTGACGGTATGTACTGCCCTCGGCATACCTTTCAGGCGCGAGGACTCGCGGCCTCTGCCGTGCCATGGTCAGCAACCGTTTGCTGCCGGCGGTGAAGGTTGTAGCATGGTTCGCTGACTTGCCGGTGATCATTCATCTACAACCGGGGTGCTATGCTGCACGAGAGCAATCCTCACTAGGGAAGGATAATATTCCGGTACCGATGGATACAGGTGAACATACCAGCTGCATGAAAGAGAAAAAGAGAAAGGGATAGCAAAAAAAAAACAAAAAATCACTAAATAAATGATCAGACAAATCTGAGGCAGCGCTTAAATATAGTAGGATGTTGCTTGGAAATTAGTTTCCCATATGATTACATCTATTTGATTCACGTAATCGAGCGGGAAGAAGGGCGAGAATGAACGCAAAAGTAAAGCCTACCGCCGGACGAACAATGCCGTCCCGAAAGACACTAAATACCGTTTTGAGAAGATAATTTAACTTCCATCAGCTTCTGCAGGAGTCTTCCGGGACGGGTTACGGGAACCGGGCGTTAACTGGGCGCTTCCCGCACAACGATGCGCAGGTCGGAGGGCCAAGTTCAACTTGATGCGAGCGCGTACCAGGGTTTAGGTTTGGTTTGATTAATGAAGCCACCGTACATCCAAGCCCAGTTGTAACCTTTCATAATTAGTCAGATGATTTGGCAAAACACGGCAAATACACTTCTTCCTGTGGTAGTGGATGGTGGTGGGAGCACGGCGTGTATTCAAAACTCCTTTACAGAGTCATCAATTTCCCGTCAAACACACGTTTTATGGAGGGCCCTTAACTCCAACTGGCGTTTGTCTGGGCTGATGAACTTGTAAATCTTGAGTCCAACTGCTTCACCGCTCTTTCCAATTTTAATGTGACCGATCTGACGCCGATATTTCCGACTTTTCCCAGACTACGGACAAAGTGTCATGCGGATTTAGTTGGCCTTGGCGTATTTTTTTTTTAGTTTTTGCTTTTAATCGATACTATCGATCGTCCCGGAATCTAGATCAATTAAGATTATGTAAATATTAAATTAGGACTTCCAAAGGAAAGCAGATCAAATCCATCCGACCGAGATTTTGATTAATGAGCAGCTGTGTTCGAATTCGAACACGAACGGCGAACAAGTGGTACAGTTAGTTGGTAATTTGGTTCAAAGTTAGTGCGGGAAGAACTAGAACAAACAAGAAATGCTCGTACAAAAAAAAAAACACGTAGCAAACAATCAATGGCTTGTTGCCGGATGTTCAAGGAAATCTAAGCACCTGTTTTGTTTTAGGTTCTTGTTTTTTTGAGCGTGTGTCAACCTGTGTTGGCGTGCTAAAAGTGTGCCGTGATGTTTACCTATAGATTGACAGACGAACCTAGGAACTGTCGTGTTGCTGTCATTTTTCACACTAACTACAATTTGTTTGAATGGCAGGCAGTTGTGAGTCAGTGGACCGAAAAATCGGATGATGGATCATTTCTTTCTGATTGCAGTGGCTTTTGTGTAGGAGAGTTAACTTTCTCTTATATGTAAATTAAGTTCGATAGCGTCAGTTTTTCAATACAATATTTTTTTGAATTAATGGATTGCAATGTATGCTAAAGTGGAACAACAGTGCATACAATATAAAGCCAAAATCAATTCACATTATGAGTCTGAATTACTCTTAAAATGTTTACTTGCGGTAAAGGTAAAAGTTACATCATTGTACCTTATTAACCCATATAAAGATTGCATATCAATCTTTACGTGGCTTTCAATTTTGCGTGCATATTTCCCTGCCACACGATAAAGCCATATCAATAAATGTCAACAAAACTGCTTACACACATTAGCGCGATAAATCTGACAACAGTTGACAAATTTTCCGCAAACGACATGGCGCGATTCCCGAAACAGATCTTTTCATCCGATTACTACCGTTTGCATAATTTCTTTCTCATCTCGTACAGCTTCTCCCTTATTAATGGAGACACAAATTTTGTTTCCGATAAGCAGGAACACCTCAGGCGAATGAGCAGGAAAATTCCCAACGAAGAGCTCGATAAGCTCTGCACGGAACCGGCAACGTTTGGATGACGATGCATGTTCACTAAAAGCCCCTGGAGCTACCGTGAAGATAAGAAGCCATTAAAAATGTCAAACCTCACACGAACATCCCGGGAGAAGAAATAGAGGGTTGAATCGGATCCTCGCAAGATGTCTGCGATCAATCGAATTCGTGCATCGCGTCACATGTTCGACCGCACTAAGTATTATTGAATGATTTCACATTGACGCTTCGTTCGTTGTGGTACGATGCCAGCGGCTAGATTTCACCAGCGAACTACGGAGCATCGAACAACAGCACACTTAATTAGTATTCCATAGCCACACAGTGCTACAGTGTGTTGGGCGCGATCTTGCAGCCCCGCCTCAAACTGAGACGGAGAAGGAAAATATCATCGTGTGGTCATCATTTAAATTGGATCTCATCTGATTTAACGCATTTTCGAACACAGTTTACGACCTGCCGCCCTTGCGTTGATTGGTGTAAAGAGCGAGAAAATGATGGAGCATCCCGGGGAAGACCAGATACACCAGGCAAAGTGTGAGAATCGGCTCGGCACAGTAACTCTTTAGCAATTATCAAGACGAATCATTCAATTTCTTGCTGGCGCCTCGGACGCACCCCAGTTACGTTAATTTTAATGGTAATGAATTCTTGACATTTTAACGAGATTCTCTGCATTATCGATCCGGTTGAACAGCGTGTTGCAATTATGTCTGTGGGCAAGATCATTCTGCGATTTATATTCGATACGGTTATGTTCCTGTCAATGTGGCTGGCTATGGAAAGATTTAATTTGGGAAGCGGAAATCATTTCCAGACTGCTTGCTTTTTTGAGTAATGTTTGTTCGAGTTTAAAGGGGTAAGAAATAATGATGCCAGTCCTCTTGTTCCTGCCATGCGACGAGCATTAATTTTAATGAATATTAAGCATAAATTACCTCTTTTTAATTGCCGTTAGGACAGAAGGTTTTGGAAATGTAATTTCAAATAAATGATGCAGTTTGCGTATCGTTAAAAAGTTTCCCAGTTTAAAATTGTACTTGTTTATAAGGTTAAAAAAATATGACGAAATCTTCCCAAAACACAAACACAAGGGTTCTTTACAAAGTAGTTTTTATCTCCGAAAATTAAAATCCCTTTGCGAATAGGCCATTTGAACAGGGAGGAGTTGAAATTAAAAAAAAACTCCGTCATCTCTAGATGAACAAAACAAGATGACAAAACAAAAACCGGAAAAGGGAACACCCTAACAGCTTATCTTGGTTAACGACTGTGATGCCTTCTCCTCAGATAATTTCTTCATTTCATCCTTGCAAACAACAGACAAGCCCGTCTCAAGAGAAAGGAATAGAGAGATTTAAACGCGATCGACACATTTATTCCTGTTCTTTCCTTGCTTCTATCACAAAAGATTGAGATGATTGAGCATTGGACACGGCGCCCACAAGCAGCTGGACAGAAACAACGCATAAATTTGTCAACCAAGCGTCATGCGTCAGTATTCTTCAGTACGATTATTGTTCAGCCAGCATTATGCTGTCACCGAACATGGATAAGGAAATGCAACGAACTCTTGCCGTACGACTAGACAGGAATTGTTGGAATGTGTGCACTCCCTTTTGTGTGCTAAATCCACGGTGCTACCGCTTGTTTATCTTTGGCATTCCAATTCCCTGTGTGTCCTCTCGATCAGCAAAAAAAAAACACCGCAGAGCACATCTGACATCGATACCTGCCTCACATTAACACGATTTGTTACGCGGTGGAATTAAATGCAGTGAAAATTGCATACAAGCGTCGCAGAGTGAAGGGATCGTCACCAGTCAACACACACTCGCGGCTCGATCATCATAATCACCTGACCGATAAACAGCAATTAATGCATACCCTCTTCTTGCATGTGACGGGTTCGAGATATTCGAGATGCATATTTATTCCGATCGTGCGACATGTTGCTGTAGAGCAAGCTCAGAAACTCTATCGGGGAGCAAATATGAAAAAAATGTCCCTAGACCTATGCCGGGTGTAGCTTATTCCATGCTCGTACTAGCTGTTTGCCAAAGGGCTCTTACTTCCCGCTCGGTAATGAGCAATATTGAAGACTAGTTTGCATAATTAAGTCACCTGCTTCGAGCGACATACCAACCGGGCAAGACATCAATCTCAGTCCGCAAGGATAAGGCGTTTGCTCAGAATTGCAGTCAGTAAACATAGTTACCCAAGGCAGGCATTTTAATTGAGTTTCTTCATAACAGTGATTAAGTATAGAAGGGTAGATTTTTTATAATAAACACAACTATAAGGTGTGTAGTAAACATCACATTAAAACAATTGATTTGAGTTAGGTTTTGCATTATGCAATATTAACAATTTGTAAAGATTGAGTTAGAACCTAGGATATAGACAACTTTAATAGTGTTAAAACATCAAATCAAACAATCTAACCTAATTTAATCCCAACAAGTGACTGCTCCTGCAGCTTTCTAAATAAAATCAATAAAACATTTCTATAAAATGAAAATCAGCTTAAAAAATTGCAAAAAAGACATCCAGCTAAGACCATCATTTCTCAATTCCTAGAATCAATCTATTCATCAGCTTATATTTCGCAACCACCGCTACAGTATCGGCAGAAAGAAAAGATAAGCCCCATTCTCTAAACTCCACCTCTTGTCAACGATCCGTCAACGGCCATTAAGCGGGACCATAAAGGGAACCAGTGAAGGCACAGTAGCGAACTGCACTGACTCTAAGAAGTAGGAAAAAACAGCCTTTCTGCAACGACGCCACTTGTTTCGTTGTGCTCGTTTCCATCCCAATACGCTGCCCTATCTTCTGGCTGGTGCTGTTTTGATCATCGTTTTATGTTCCGTTGAATAAAGTTAATTAGATCAATCGAGGACGTCGCTCACGATTGGAAACAGGTTCTTTCCCCCCTGGACCTTCAGGTTTGGGAACGATTCTAAAAGGGACAGGTTGTGTGTTGCGTCTCCCCATCGTTCCCCAATCGTCGCATTAACTGGCTTCGATTTTCCGCTTGTGCTGATTGGTATTTTCTACACCCGTTCTTCCTCCAGCTCACCAGCCGCCGAAACGGTTGATCGGCCACAAATCGGTCAAACTCATCGTTTGGTGACAAGAGTTAAAGGAGAAGCTACGACGGACTGTGAGCGATTGATTTCATTCCATTTCATCGCAATGCCACTTGATTGCAGTTCATGTCTCCTCTCCCTCTGTAATGCTCTTACGGTGGTACGAGCCGTGCCGTACCGTACCGACATTACGTAGAACGAACGGTTCGGTGAGTGTGGAATTATCGGGTTAGGTTTTATTGGATCTTCAAACAGCGATTATCCCGTTAGCGGCTCAGTTTGTCGTAATTAAAAGTAATTGTTATTAATTGTGTGCTATTCCGTGGTGGCTTCCGAGCAGCCGGGGAAACACTTACCTATCGATTCTCGCCGGATATCAACCGTTTTGCACTTGCGGAACGAAGAGGATTCTGGCCAGCAGGGCTAAACTATTCGAATAATGAATTGTTTGCTATGTCGCTATGTTGGAATGGTCTGAATGTTTGAGTTAGGTTGTGTAGCATGAAGAGATATTGTTTGCTATCTTTCTGTTATGGCCACCTTTTTCCTTGAGGGGTTTTCTTTGGAGCTTAATTCTTCAAAAAAAGGGATTTTTTAACTTAAACTTGACATGAACACTCTAGTTTGAAATATTATTGATACGATTTTTTTTAAATACACTTCCTTTATACACTAAGAGATGGTGACTCAAGAAAGGGAACTTTTCTTTTGAATCTTCCACAAAAGCCATTTGTGTGTATTGTTTCATTTTGTACACGCTTCTGCAACGTTTATCAAACCCTCATTGAGAAACACCATAACTAACGATCCATTTTCTTTGCTGATAGTATCGGTATGGAAAGAATTTATGACGTACTTTAACGCGTGCAAAACGCAACGCCGTACGAAGAAGCAAAGGAAGAGGCCTATCTTTATCTGGTTTATTGAAAAGATTAAAATATTACATCGATAAGTGGCGGAACACGAGTGGGTCCCTGACGCTCTAACCTCCCTACCTTAATCCTCCAACACCACTCGTTGCACTGCGGGACGATCATTGGTGAGACCGTTGAAAATAATGCTCCCTACACCCAACTTTGCACGTAGAACATTGGAAGCGTTTTGTTTTTCGTTTCCTCCTACCGTACAAGTTTCCACCGATGTGAGAAGGAGGCCAGGAGCGGCCAAAGAAGCGTACACCGCGGCTGGTCAATAATTATCCTGTACACGCGCTCGGCAAACTTGAAGCAACGCTTCTTGGGATGTCGGAACGTATCGAACTTTTCTAATCTTCAACAATTACCGCAGTGTGATATCATCGGGTTTACCCCTAGCGGTGTTCAAGCTAAAAGAAGAAGCTTCCACTGGTTTCTTCGCTGCAGCAATCCACCACGAGTCCCTAACAGGTTGCCACACTCCTACTTTATCTCACCCCGTACGGATCCGATCGATTTTTTCCGACTTTCCTTATTTTGATGCTGTTTTTTAAACTGTTCTTTTGTATTTGCACTCACACACATACCGCGCAGGGTACGGTTTGCCGTATCCGCGGGGCAGTTGCTTATGGTAGGACGGGATTTAACGCTACACACCGTAGCCGAGCACCAAGGTCCCGTACAGTTCTAGATTTACCGGTTTGCGGTGTGAGGCAAGAAGGACAACCCCTCGGGATGCAGGTTCCCGTACCCGTTGGCCTACAATCAGGTTCGGAGTGGACGACATTATGTGTGCTACCCGTATGCGGTATAAGTACCTATTGAATGGCCATCTCCGCTCTTTCTTTTTTTGACGTTGCCCCAAACGGGGTGTCCGGTAAGGTTTTATCAAGCTGCTAATGAAGATCCACTGGCGGGCGGTGCAACGGGAATTGTTTTTCAATCGATCCGAGCAATGTTTTTTTTACAGCTTTCGGGACACACAGACAAAAAAAACTGGATTTAGTACTGGTACTGAATGATGGACTTGCACGATAAGGTGCATCTGTCCACAGGAAGAATTCACGTTCACCCAAAAGGTTATGTATTCAAGGACCTAGCAAGGAATTCGCATAAACTATACACATGATCTAGATGCGAGTGCGTGTGCTCTAGGGCGCGTCCCATTAGGCTAATTTGTAAAATACATCCCGTGCTTTCGTGCCACACGACCATGCTGGCCATTTTGGGCAAAGTCACGATCGAGCATTATCAATTTGTATCACTCCCTAACGCATTCCGCTAACATACGGTCCTGTATGCAAATGAGCTTTTCAAGAAAAGCCGCCGTATGGAAGTGAGTTTGCTCCAGTTTGAAAGGCTAATTTCCTCTTCGCTCGCAATTCCACAGTTTCAAAAGAGACGCTACATTTACCAAACGACGACACGATTGGAATGTTGCGAGCTCTTTTCCGTAGTGAAAGAAAGACAATAAAAACGGCTAGAAAGCGTTGTGTACTATTGTTGGCGAACGAAAAAACCCCAGCAAACACAAAGCGCAACACTGATTAGTGAGAAGTGGGCTCGTGCGCGCGCTTTTGATTGGATATGTCAATTGGCTCGATTGACAGACGAACAGCAGATAACAAACGGACGGACGATGGCGATCGACTGAAATGTCAACCGGTGCCGAAACGCTTCGACAATGGGACGACTAATTTTCAATCTGCTTGTGAATGTTGATTCCACCACAGAAAAGTATTTGTTTGTATGCAGATTAAGGAGACGCCAACAAGACGACTTTCACGAAGGCGGATCTCTTTAGAAGAGGCTCGAGTGATCGCTCGATCTCTTCGTGTATAGTCGGTCTGGATGATAATTTTGTTTCTAGTCCCAAGCTGTGAGAAACAACGCAGATGTTCTGGGAATTTCCCAACTAAAGTGTTGCTTATTAACATGTAACATACTTAAGAGCTTATGTTTTGAAGATGCGTTTGACGCGTCAAGAGTGTATGTTAAGGGTGAAGTGAATTTTCCATGTGAATCAACGGGAATCAAAGCTCCAAAATATTTCTTCAAAGTTCCCATGAATTTCAGTACATTTCACAACCATCCCTATTAAATGTATTAGCCTTTTCCAATAATGTTCCCTCATTCTCATCACGTACTACACCACAACTCACTTGGCTGAACCACTTGGTGAGATGGTATTTGAACTTTAGTGAGCACCTGTGCTCCATCGCTGACCCTTGAAGGTTAGAAACTGGGCTCTCCGGGTGGGGTGTTGATGAAGTCACTACCGTACATTTGTCCCATCAACACGGAAGCTAATCTAATGCCCGGTAAAGGCTGCAAGCACTTGCTACCAACCTTTTAAAAGTCACGAACCGTTCGAGATGAAGTGGGCAATTGAACAAGATTCTTAGCTACCTTCTCCCGAGTGTACCGAATGACTTCCAATATTCTTCCCAGCTTGGAAGAACTGCACCCGTTGCGAGACGCCAGCATTTTGTTCGTCCGTTTGATTATTGAAGAATAAATTTCAAATTCCCAGCAAGTTGTTATCGGATTGGCCACTTTAACTCTCCTAAAACGATCAAGCTTGTGGAGCTTCTTCATTGCAATTCCTACACCTTCTTACCTTGTAGTTGTATTAAGCAAAGGGATCACCGTTTTTACCCCTTTCGCCCTATGTACGGTCATTCTCATTTTTTCTCAGCTCAACAGCAAATTAGTTGTTCTTGTATGTTTACGATTATCGTCACCTTTCGTACTGAAGTGCCGACAGATAAACCGGACCGGCGTATGAACGGTGCAGTGTTGCTCGTTTTTTTATTAACACTATACCGATCAAATTCCCGTTTTCCATTCAATCGGTTTGCCAAACGTGATTATCCACCCGGCCAATCTGGAGGGGCTTAACTCAGACGCGGAGCTCCTGCAGGAAAAGTGCAGAAGGCGACGATCGGATGCCTACTACCAGATTGGTGGTAATTTGAGCGTTTCATTGAAAGGGTATTGTTGGTAATTGTGTTGATTATCTAAATTTTGTATCGTTAGCGATCCGTTCGATCGTCGCTTACTTGTAGGAACGGTGAGAAGATAAGCTCACAGCGAGAACTATAAAATAAAAAAACAGGTGCTTTGATGGAGGTATAGTGTTGCCAATGTTAAGCTTCATCTCCCTTCCCCTTGCCTCTTTATACGATAATCTGCAACATCCTAGCTTACGTTATTCTTGTCGGTTCAGACAGCAGCAAGGCACCAGCCTAACTATTAGAATTATGATTATTATTATGGAATAGCTGATGAGGCTGCCGTCGCCAGTGTACCGTTCTGGCTGGAAGTTTTTTTTTGCCACTACCTTCCAATGATCCGGTAATCCCCTACCGACGACCGGTTTGCATAAACTGCGGCCAACCTGCCGAGGATGAGTAATATGTGGTGCAATAATAATAAATCACTCAATTTATGGATTAATCTATTAATTCGTCTGCCTGTCTTTCACGATCACGATCTTCCAAGCTTCACGATCGAGCGATTGAGCTGGTGGTGGACGAGCTGCAAGTTGTTGAACTTTGTAGCGTTCAACATGGCTAGACAGGGAAACCTCTCCCCACCATTGAACTACACCCCACGCCGATTGATAATCGATTTGTTTTGAGCAGTGAGGTAAAAGTTTCGCACTTTCTTTGCCGAAAGGTCTTCATCACGTTCCGCGACAAGTTAAAAAAGCCACCCGTTCCTTTCAACTAACCCCGCGTTGTAAAACAAAAATTTCATATAAAAAAAACACAAAGCGACGAACCCGTTTGCTGCTTCGCATCTCTAATCTCATCTCCCGTTCGTCCCCCCCACTGTCCACTGTCATTGCCATACCTTGAGGCTTGCATTTGATTGTCGCAAATTAAAAGACCAAAGTGTCTCCGGGGGCCGTCGCATGCGGCGACCGTTCGATTCGGGCCCACTCTTTGCTCTCTCACCAATAAAAAAGCAGTTATAGAAGTATTTACCTTTTAATGGTTGTCGCCCGTATGAGTACATTTCTTCATGAATAAGTCCCATCTGCGCTAGCCGTCTCTGAAGTGTCGCAACCCGAAACGAACGGGCGGTGTTTTTTCATATGTTGCCTTTTTTTGTGATAAAATGCATCGTTTGTGATTCCCTCGCTACGCAATCCTACGCAGTTTTTCCCTACTTTTGCACTACGGCCAGTTTGCAGCCGTTTGCTGAAGCCGTTCGACAGCAACTATCGACAGCAAGTGCACAACGAGTTTTGCGAGGAAACAAGTTCCATCTGCCGAAGGTAAGGAGGACCCACATCGACTGAACCAATGCTAGATCAGTTTTACCCCTAATGCGATACTGCAAAAGACCCGTTTCTTCTCGCATGCTCTCGACTTGATGATAAAACCAGATTTCCAATGGGCAAGCGGGCTCCAGCAAGTTCAATGTTTTACTTTACCCTCACCATGCTAGCCTCCATATTTAAGAGAAAAAACCCACCTTAAAACCTCCATGAACCGTTCGAACAGAACTGCAAAAAGAGCCCAGGATAAGCTAGACGAGCGTGTATATAGACATCTTGCATAGCGCAAGATCCTGTTACCCTGTTATCCTCCTACGAAGCGTTTGCCAGATAACACTGCCCTCACCATCGTACAAATTATGTTGCCCCAGATCAATATTTCAATCGGGACGACCACCTTCACCTTTATGCTGGAGGTAAAGGGAATCCATGCAGCATCAAGCCCGTCCATTTTATGCAACGTCTTTCGAGTAGCATTCCAACGTTCTCAGTTTTTTTTGCAAAAGAATTGTATCACCATCCACCCGCGATTCCGAGCCCATTATGTAAATTAAATTATCTACCTCCTCTAGTTTTTAGCCCCCACCGGGGCAACACGCGCCGTTGCAAACACGTACCATCACATACGTACGCCGACGATCCGATTTCTGCCAATGGTCGCTACTTCTAGCATGCGATCGTTCGTTTTGCAGTAAAAGGTAAGAAACAGAAGGTGTACTAGGCTCGAGCGATCCTACGGGATCGATAAATCCGTGGTCCGGTTTCGGGTTCTTCCAATGCAACGACAATGCAACTCCGTAACTCGAATCCGTAACAACACATCCTTCTAGCCGTTAGCAAACCGAATGCCAAATCGAACCTGTCGTCGCACCACGGCTAAGGTCATAATTTATGCAACGTTTACAATTTTATTGTCCCATACGGAGTGCTAAGCGGAAGAAGGAAATAACACAGCACCCTATTCCAGAAATGCTGGTTGGTTAATAACTTTTCCACCCATGCCTTCCCTTTCCCCTCAAGCCTTGATCGATCTGGCTGCCGGGAAATTGCCTTCTTCTTCCAGCAACACTGTGTTCCCTTGTGCTCGGAACCTTGGAAAGAGATTGACTGGAAATTGATTGTCAATTGGGCCGAAAGGCGTGGGGAGTGCGATCACGACCCCCACAGTGGATAACAACAGAAACGGGCCAAAGGTACCGAATGCATAAATACCTTGTGTTTCTGCGGTCCATCCTTTCTCGTATGCATAAATACCTGTCTTTCTTTATCCTCCCCTTGAATTCCTTTTCAGTTTGGTACGATGGATGGACGTGGCGATCATTGATTGCAATCTGATAGTTAATAGAGGGAAACATGTAAAAGGTTGAGAGAACTCGAAACTGGTTCTCTACCCATCATCCGCTGTCGTAAAGCTAGAGAAAGACTTGTTAATTGTACTCGGCTTGACGACAGATGCACCGGACACGATGCACTGATTGCTTCCGCTGATTGCAAAAATAATATCAAGAGATTATTCCTTTTTTTAAGCCAATGCTTTAGAGAGGTAGTGCTTGCGGAAAGAGGTTCACAACCTAGGAAGACTTTCCTTGCTACATCAGAATCTGTAGTATCATTTTGAGTGCTCTACAATACAAAAGACTTCAATTATGGCACATAAATTGTTGTTCTATATTTCAATCTTAGCCTCGTGCTTCCGCTCGTTGTAATATATTCCAAAGGACCCAATCTGCCTTTCCGTCTGAGTCATAATTACGCAGCTTCCTAATGTCTGACTAATTAACGTTTCTAGCTCACCTTTGTTTTATGCAAACTAAACGCCATGCTTACCATAACGACCTACCGAGACGTTCCATTTACCGCTAGTAGTAATATCTTTTTAACCGGACACCAACACGTAACGGACGGCACCGGAAACACTGCTCATAGCAAAAACAGTAACCTAACCCTTCATAAAGCGCATTCTACGTAACGGCTTTCCATGCTTAGTGGGTTTTTTTTGTGTCTCGTTTGCTTTACACTTGCAAACTATTCTCTTTTTTTGCACTCACATCCTCGCTTATCAGCACGATCGTACCAGAGTTCGCGAGAACTTTTACCGTCCACCGAATGAAGACGTTTTCCGCATGTCAGGACAGCCCCCGAAAAAAAGGCTGCTCTGCCCGCTGCCACATAAAACCCGGCCACGCGTGCAACGGCATGCGAGCATTTGCCAAGGCGCCCGGGAGTTAAAAGTATAAATTAAGAAATTAACGAACCAAACGAACCAAAGCCTGCGACTTTATGGGCTGGAGAGAAGCAGCTTTTGCAATGTTACCCCCCACTTTCCAGCTGGCCCAAAGAACGTTGGTCCACCGGCCGGCGTAATTGGAAAACAAATAAAACTCATACGTGCCTTTGCGGGCTGGGGGACAGGGTCGGGAAAACGTCCGGCTGTCTGTATCCCGTAAGCTGGGCATGCGAAACAATAAATCAATTTTACTGCCCCACAGTGGTGTTGCTTCTACCTGCCGTGAGGGCCCTTCGTATTTACTTGCGGGCTAGTATTACGAATGAAAACGCATCCGAAAGGTGTGCGCGTGAATGATCCGTGCAGGGGCCAAGGGATCATAGCTATTTATTTAGCTATGCGTACCCATCATCTACCACCCGGTAGTGGAGTTTCCGCACGAAGATTGAAGCAAGGGAAAGCAAATCTTAATCCAATCCATACACACTGCTCCGTAACATCCTCGTGTAACAAGTGAAGATGCTTGTTTTGTAACGTTGCCCAAGTCTGGGAGAACCAGCAGATCCGTTCCAGCCAGCAATGTCCAGTTTTTCCAGTTCATTCGCACGCTGAAAACCGGGCCCGTTCCACACCCGCAGTGTGGAATGTAATTTACAGGATTTGTAGTCAAACTTCTACCACCTTCGACCATAACCCCTGTACGCAGGCGAGTCATGCGGTTTTGACCTCCTGCAGTAACACAGCGATCCCAACCGATGCCACCATCGTTTAACAGACAAAGCTGGCGATTGCGTGTGCTGCTCCAAAGAAATAGGATATGGCATTATTTGTTTAGCCGAGACACATTGCATAAAACTTATACCCCCCCACTGGTCACTGGGGTGAGCAGAGACGGGTTTAATCCTGTTAGAGCAACCATGCTAACCCCACATTGATTTCTCAAGGGGAGGGATAGATGGAAGTAGAAATGTGTGTTCTTATTATTTCCCCCGGGTGTCTAAGAACTACAGCTTGTAGCTGGAATGCGGAACAAAATTGTGTGCTTAGTTTCTGTATGTAATGCAATTTGTCTTCTCCGCGGGGTTAGGGGAAAGTATCCTGTAAAGTTCCTTTCTTTGCTAGATAACGATTCGTCTAAAACATTCGTGAGTAGAGATGAATTGGTGGTACTTTAAAATGTGTATGTGAGTCCTTTTGAAACATGCAATTCCATTTATATTATTTTTTGTTGACTCTAACGATTGGATTTTCATTTGTAGAACATTCTACTGCCGTGAAATGAGTTTAAACATTCTTGTACAAAAAATATGAATTTCATTTGAACAAAAATGATTTTTTTTTTCCTAGAAAAACTCTCTCAACGTTAAACTTCAATGATTGAAAAATTGCAAAAGAAATGTGCTCATTTAAATGATGATTTCGTATTTGATAAATTGCCTCAATGATATTCCGACACTTCTTGAGAAGGTATAGTAGAAGAGGGACTACTTCGAGCGAAACGTATTGATTGCTTCCTAGAATTATGCCTCCTATTGGAGCTAATCCAACGCCCCATTCCCTCTGAATACTTTTCTGCAAACATTGCACATATACACAATTGCAACTGCACGGCCGGGGGAACAGTAGCAACGCAACGCCTGTACGTAGACTCAAATTAATAGCTCTTATCAGTCATGAATATTTATGATGCACAACTGCCCATCTCCCACCACCCCAACCGATTAAACAGGTACCAAAGCGCACAAACTAGGCAAGCGAATTTCTTCTATTTGTTTTGATCAATCGTTCCGTCCCTTCGTCGTGCCCGTTGTTTCGATCAAAAAGGAAGTGATGCGTACACCATTAACGCGCCTCGTTCGAGGATTCCAAGTATCGCGAGTGAGACGTGTTTTTTTTTTTCGAGGTTATCCCGCACATTTCAACACGTTCCCGTGGTGCGTCTTTTCTGTGCACACGCACTAGGTAGCGCATTTTTTGTGCATGTTTGTGTCTGTGTAAAGAACGCGACGTCATCAAGATGCCAATCTGGAGCGCATCTAACTGTGCATTGCAAACCGGACGTCATGTCATTGAGAGAATAGAATCTCGCATCGGTTTTACCATTTAGGAGGAACGATGCACCAGTTTGCTGACAGATCGGTAACGAAATGCGAAGCTCAATCACATTCCCTGGTACTTCATTCCTTGTTTTTTTTTTTGTTGCTGCATCCATCAACTTACCTTCGTGTCCCTCTTCAATATTGCTTTGGGGGTGAGTCGAGCGAGAACTTGTCCGTTAGGGTGTTCGTCTTTTCTAGCTAGCGATAGGCAGTGTAGTTCAAGGTCTACAAACGGAAAATTGAGAGAAAATAAGGGTGGAGTTAATCATTGGCCGGGTGACAGTTGAATCGACGGCTGAAGATGGCAGTAAAATGTCTTCCGAATGGGAAGAGATAATTTCATAAAACTATTATACGATAGTGATCTAGCGCAACACACGGGTTCGTTAGGGACCAATCAACACCTTTTATAAATAAATCATGTAAACACAATTATATGCGGCGAGAGGATCAATTTCTTTGCACCCGTAATTGACAGGTAAAAGTAATTCGAGCTGATAATGCCTTTTGGAAAAAATACGTAACTTTAAGGATTTGAGATGTATCTTGTTAACGTGCTTTTGTGTTTCCACTACGATCGTAAAATACATTTACACCCGGTAAAAGTTTCCATTTATCTTACACTCAAACCCCTTCATTTTCCACGAAAACTCCATCCATCAGTAGCTTATGAAGATACAGATAAATGTTAATCCATGCACACACACTTGACACGCCTGAAGCATTTCGTCGCAAACATCACTATCGCATAACGCAATCTTGAACCTGCATCGAGAGTGGCGTGAAAACTCCACTCAGAATAGGGTTTGGTGACGATTGGGTGATTTTTGTGCGATTTTTCACGCCCGCAATTCCGCTTACGATCGACGACGGTTCGCAACGATAGGACGGCAGTGACGCCGAGAAATATGGAAGAAAAATGACCATGGTGCAGGATCGACCCGCTGCACCGGTGGGTTGACAAATGACCAATTAATATGCAATTTCTGCACGGGGGTTCCTCGCTACACCGTTCCACACTAAAATACACCGCCCGATTCACGATTCACGGGTGTACTACAAGCTAGAGATGCACTTATAAATATTCATTTCCCCGCTAGCAGACTAGAAAGCGCAGTATAATTATCATTAAAATATCATCTAGCACTGTGCGGTCGGAACTGCGACAAGCTGCAGAACTGCAAAGCGCTGTAATCGGGTGAGAAAAAATAAATAAAAACTTATAAGACTAAAATCACGACACAAGAACGGGAACCCATGCCGGTAGCTTTTCTGGACCCGAGCGATGTCGATAGTTAATCGACAAAAATGAATGTATCGTCCGCTTGATGATGCGGCTGTAGTAAAAAATGCTCAAGTCCGTTAGCTGCAGCCGGGAAGAATTACGGAATGGTCGGAATTGCGGGTGCATCGGCTTACGTAAGGACGTTCGTTGCCTACCGATCAAGGTCACATCGACTGGTTGGATGGTTAAGCCGCAGGGAATTAAAACAAGCAGTCGGCAACCTCAAATGAGTTGTTGGAGATATGAGGGAACATGTGAAGTATATGTGTGTATTTGTGGTAATGGTTACGGTTTGTGAAATGGTGGCTATTAAAATTATTTAAACATTTGATATTGCTTGTGGTCGTTCAGTTTGCGGTTGGGAATCATTTTTGCCTCTGTGTTAAAGTGCCGCTAGAATTGTGCTCGAGGCAGTAGCTGAGTAATGGGATATTGATGCCGATGGCGAATTTGTTGCATACATAAAAATGTAAGTTAAAATGTGTACATGTGAGAACATTTTTAACCCTGTGTTTTTTTAATGTTTAATCTTCGATTTATGCAAAAGTTTTTAAATAAAAAAACAAATATCTTTTTTTACACTACTTAATCGGATGATAAGTCAAAAGTTTACCATTACAATATTTGACAACACTGACTAACTTACATGTTACCCAAGCTAAAAGCTCTCACAAAATGACATCACAACCTAGCGCTGTAAATAAACATTCTTAAACACTTTTGCCATCAAAAATCAATTTTATCTCCACTTAACTTTGCTCTCCTTTCAACCCCATCCCCTTCCCGGGTGCACGATAAACTCATCCTCACGCTAACGATGCTGTCATTTATATAACAGGACTGAAACGGGAACCACCATTTGATGGTTTACTTTATGGTTCATAAGAAACCGCTCTGCAACAAACAGCTCTGTGTGCCCTTATGGGTGATCATATTCAGAGCAGAGGGTTGGTATCACCTTTGCCACCTTCCAAGCGCATGCAGCTAATGCTGGAATGGTACAAAAAAAACCATCCACTAAACCATTCCCAAACAGCGAGACCCCCATAATTGTTGTAACAAATTCGTACCATTTATTAAACGGTCAAGCGGGTGTCGTCGTGGGGAGGAATTGTAGGAAGGAACGCACATGCAGATGTTAAATTCCGAAGAATAGACCAGTTTTTCCGCTTTTCAACGCGTTGCCACTGAGCATAAATTCTTCCCCACCGTAACATAAATCAAAGCTTGCCCAGGATTGGTGGGTGGGTATTTGCACGCGCAGAAGTGGAGCGGCACGACGGGCGTTTGCGCAACTGGCTCGCGCCGAATGCGACGTCCGCAAGGTTTACTGCAATGGGGATGGGGAATGAGATCATTAGTCGACACGCCAAACTGCCCTTGCCCTTGCGCACGCGCACGGTGATGGTAGGAGCGCTGTCTTAAGGACTACCGGACGGAACAACCAAGTGCATAGGCGTAATGGGAAGAAATTGCAGTCATATATGGAGGACGACGCATAGGTTCGGCCCCGTAGAAAGCTTTCTGCGACCTTCGCGCGTGTAGCTTCCTTGTGACGGGGTGGGTGGGCGGTATGATGTGGTTTGAGAAAGGAAAAGACGCACTAATCACATGCAAACGAGAGCAGACGGTTAAAGGCAGGGTTGAGCAACTAGTAATTCAATTTAAAAAAAAACAGTATTTAAAGGAAGACAAACTAAAGATAAAATTAGAAAATATTTAGTCTTTTTTGAAGACTTTCAAGAGCCTTGAGTTCAAACAAATTTTAATAAAACTGCTCGATTTTGCACCATAAGAAAGTTGCACACCACTGACAGTCAGGAGAAGCGCATCTCCAGGAGATTTGTGGCATCCGCAAACGAGTGCCACTCCAGCTCGGAGTATGCAGATCTAGTGAGCCTTTTTGGTCTGCTTTTTTCCTTCCTTCCTTCCTTCCTCGAAAGAGGATTACGCGCATGGTGTACAAGGCAAGACACCAGCGATTGCCCGGAAGATATGGGCTGGTGCCGTGTCGCACGACGCCGTTTTGCAGCGGAAAGGATGAAACTGCGGTGGTTAATTATGGCCTGTGCAACACGCGCACACACACACACATACGCTTGTCAGCTCGCTCGATCAAACACCGTCCGGTCGTGTGAATTCATTGCTGTCATTAATAATCAGTTGACAGGCGGAAAGGTGACAGGTTTTTGAGATGCATTTCTGAAGCTCGCTCTGCGTGTTTCCTATTTTTTTCGCTGCTTTTTTGTTGCTGTTTCTCTCTCTCTCCCTCTCTCTACTCCCCTGAGAGCTAACATCCTAATCGCTAAACAACAAGCTTTCCTTCTTGAAAGCATCAACGCCTCAAACACCAGGTGGGTAAGCAGCGCTTCTAATACCCTTTAACAAGCTTCCCAACAAAGAGTACTAGAACCTACCACTTCAACAACAAAAAAACCGGATGCTTGTCAGGAAAGAGAGAAAGAAAAAACGGAAATCAAAACGGGAAAAGCGTGCAGCATCATCTGCTACTGTGATGCGCACCGCGAGCATTCGATTCTTAACAAGTCAGTGAGTGTGCGCGAAAAATAACATAACCGCAACACAGCCAACGGATGCGTACGATCGATCGCCCCATTACGACGCATTTAATTTCCATGCCGTTCCCACCGTATCGCTTCCATTGCTTAGGTAAAGCAGCAATGCAAAGCAACAGTGGAGAAAAGGCTTTCCGAAACGGTTGAAAATGTTTCCTTCCGCCGCCTTTCACGAGCTGTTAGCAGTATGCTGGCAGGACTGTACGCAGTGCTTGACGAGATTGGATGCGGTTTTGTGCGAATGAGTTCCAACTTGTTCAGATCATCATCATCGTTGTCAGTGGTTGGCTGCAGCAGTATGCCGTAATAATGCTATAATCGATTTCAATTAGTTCCGGTTGATTTTTTCGGTTCGGTGTTTTATTCTTCCTATTTGCTTATTTGACTGCCGTTGCTTTGTTTTCATCATATCGAAAGTTTGTTTAGCTTTGCAATGGGTGATTTATTATTTAAGATTGTTTTGAATAGCTGGAAAAGACACACTCTTTTTAATAAATGTATTAATGCTTACAAGATAAATTAGAAAGACATCTTCAAATTTTTGTCTAAAACGTGTAAGAGCCATCTTCTTCATATGCCTTTTACATCTTCCATCTAAATAAAAAACCTTCCCCTTCTCTTATCAAGTAAACCGTTCCAAGAAACCCGCAAGGACCGATACCACAGTTGTTAGGACAATTGCTTTTTAATTTTATGTGCTGGCAAAAATTCTACTCTTGGCCCGATCGTGAGATAAGAATGTCTTTCTAAAGGTATGCAACTTCATCCATTTTGCTCAAGCCTGCACTCTCCCATTGCACTCGCAAACAAACGTCAGCCCAACCGGTCGAATCGATCGCTTCGGTCCGGTTCAACGGAATTCAACGGAAGCTGCGCCAGATTTATCGATCGACGGTTTGCCGCAAGCTTTTCCCGGCCTTGAGCAACAAACGAAGCAAACGCTTCTGCAAGATTGCAGCGTATTAGCCTTACCCTTCCATTATTTTATAGTATGCAAATAATGCACCCGATGTGCATCGATCAGGAGGCGGTTCTATTGTTTTGTCCACTGATCGCACACCGTTTGGCAAGGAATTGCGCCTCCGCACTGCGCAAACTGATTGCGATCGCTTTGAAACTTGCGAGCGAGGATCGCGAACGATGTGTTGCTTAATGGTTCACCCAAAGGGAATTTAACGTCCCCCTTTTTTCCGATGCTCTTCAATTCACTTCCTTCACAAAAAGCCTTCCAATTGACCTACGCATCTCAAGAAGTGGATGGAAAGATTTTCAACCATCTCAAACTAGCCAATTTTCCATCAACACCAAGAAGAAAAAAAGTTGGAAACATTTCCTTTAAGCCGTTCGTTCGGAATAGCGTTGGGTGGTTGCATCTTAAACACTTCCCTCCAACCAAACCCTTCCGAAGTGGAATCGATTGTCGGTAGCGTCGATTGCATGAACCGGAAAGAGCAAAATTATTCTGCCCGAAAATACGGCTTCATCTCCGTCTATCTTATTGTAAGCATCGATCAGTGCGTTGACCTCCACCATCCGAGTTTTGGGTTAGCTTCACGTACACACACACATATACAAACTCACTCAAGTGTTTGATTCGGTATCGTTCGGTACTTAAAATCAATCCATAGAAATTCTCTCACCCCATCCATAGCACACAACAGCACAACGGTTCAATGAACCAACTGGGAGGGAATAATTCCGTACAACAGTACGCATTTCACGAGCCAAATCTAAACACTTCCGGCAACAACAGGCGGCATCAAATGTATCTTCAAAAGATGGATGTGGAAAAAACGAAGAAAAAAAACACCGTGAAGCATCCAAATACGTTGCGGGATAATATCGTGAAAAGAAGTGAAAGAACAAACTACTCACTATTAGAAACTAAACCTTCCGACGGGGGCTGAAATTGCATAAAAAAGACAACAGATGGTACAGCAATCTTCAATCTGATTTACGATTTTTTTAAACACACACACCAACAGAACGATGATTAAAGCATCGATTTTACTTTGTTTGGAAACTGACGGTGGTTTGCATTTATTTTGTTTTCACCTGAGAAGCAAAACTTCTCACAATCCTGTAATTCTAATCAAAAGCAAAATTCTTTTCCCTACTGTTGCTCATGAACGTCTTGGAGGTGATGTTGCGAATGCTTCTAGCTGATTAAATACTACCTTCCTGGGGTGAGCAGCTCACAACATGCCTCATGCCTGCATTCCATGCCAGCTAATTAGTTGTTTTGATTAAATTTAGACATAACCACCTCCCACAAAAGGGAACGATAAGCGCAATCGGCATTCCATACCTGGTTTGCTTCTACCCATCCAAACGAAGTTGATCCCGTAACGATCATACTCTTTCCTTCTAAGTGACAGTTTCTCTCCGATGAGTGTTCCTACAGCCCTTCCTTACAAATTCGTATCGGGATCAACAGCTCCAACGAGAGAAGCAAAAACAAACGTGGTTCGTCGCTTATTCGCCAGAGACTTGCCCAAGTCGTGTAGTAATTTATTTTTTCCTATTTTTTCTTCATCTCTTTTTTTTTTTGTAGGACACACCAAGCAGCGAGAAAAAGCTTTTATCGCACTCGGATGCTTTACAGCACGCATCAAGTGTCTGATGCTCCCGATATACAATGTGTTCGTTTACGTACGCTGCCGTTTATGCTGCCTAGAGGCAACTTCGCGGCATAAAGTCAGGAAAGGTTGATATGGCTGATTGGATAAGATTTGCTCCCGGTTTGTGGATGGGGTAGCAAGTACTGCAGCCTGCAATGACTATTATTTCCTTCCCCTGCATTGCACTGATTTTCCTCATTCGAGTAGGGGTAGAGGGTATAAAACCCTTCGCCACTTAAGCTCAGATTGGCAGCTTTATTGGTTTATTGAGCGATGGGGCATTCAGCAGTTGCAACGAAGAGGAGAAAGATCACTGAACGCTTTTAAATTGTATTAATTTGTTTGCCTGATCACTGTAGCAGAACGTTTACGCAGGCGGGAGGCGTTTTAATGCCTACCGATCAGTTTGCGATTTGAATCCCTCCTAGGCGAACACAACCATCTCTGTCCCTTGTCCATTATACATGTCATGCGTCGTTTCCATCGTATGTTCAAATGTACCGTTAGCAGTTTTGCCAAATCTATCACCTTTTTCAAAGGTAGTAGAAAAAAAAACGGTGAAAGACAAAGCATTTCCCCGAATCCACCCACCCTTCGAGAGGAAGATTGATAAGCATCGCATGTACTTCCGGTTTGAGAGATTTACAGTTAATAGACACACAACCCCAACGTGCGCTTGAATGTCCATCAGCCATGTGTGGAGAAAACTATAACACGTACCGGTACCGTGCGGATTGTGCGGAAACATAATTGAAGGTGGAAAAGCATCGATGCAGAGCGAATTCCCGGGCATGATGTTGGGTACCGACCCGTCATTGACATGCCGGGAACATTCCGGAGTGGACGGTATTTGCCTATTTTGATCGATGCAACCATTTCACCTGTTATATAATGCGAGAAGTTTTGTTTCGTTATTTTTTTTTTGTAAATGTCATCCCTAGTTTTTGCGAAATATACGTTGTTGTGTTGTATCGGGGAACAGCAAAAAATGAAATAGAATCGAACTAGTGAGTACGGGACGGGATAGATAGTTTCAAACCTCCTACGGAACCCTGGAGCAAAAAAAAAGAGCACCTGGAAAACACAATGGATAGCTGACTGGGTGAGAGTGCTGAGCATTTGGGATGGAGTGCGGAAAATTTGTGTTGTTCCCGTGGGGGTGCACAATATGGTGAAATGGTACAGGGCTACGTAGCCTGTAGCGATCATTGACACCTGTGACTGTGGGATACACAGCGAGAGAGAATGCGTTCCAAATGGATGAACAAAACGGCTGCAGTTGTGAGCCGTATGTGAGTGTGTCTGTATACATATGTGTCTGCTGGGGTGGGATTTACCGGAGGGTGCTGAGCCGTGAGAGTTTAGATTGAAGATCTCATGGAGCATACTAGATCAGGTTGGAATGGCTTATCTGCACATTGGGATAAAACTGAAATATATTGTCCAAATTTAGTTTAATTTTGAGACATTTACTTTGTATTTTGTATCGTTATCTTGTTACTAATTAACTCCTTTATCTGTTGTTGTAATGTTACTAATCCATTTAGCTATTAGGTTGAACCATGTTTTGTTCCAAGTCCAGTCTTAGTTACTTGATATACTATCAGTTTAACTTGTTACTTTATTTAATACTTGTTTAACTATGCAATAAAAAAAACTATAATAAAAACCAATTTCAAGTTACTTTTCTTTTGCCTTTGCATTCAATTTATATCATAATTGGTAGTTAATTTGAATCCGACGTATCCTATCGAAAAGTAAAATCTAATCACTCTCACTCACTTGCGTCACACCTACAATCGAAGCCGACAGGCATGTACGTGTGTTCGTTTTTTTTTTCTATCCATAACACATCTAATCCAAAACTTCATCTTATAAATAAAACATACGTCGATACTCTGTGTAATGAACGTGGTAAGCGATGCTTTGAAGCAGTTGATAATAAGGCAAACAAAAAGGAAGATGAGCAAACGCCGCCCCGTCGATAAGTGTAAGCATCCAAAAGCGAAAACAAATAATCTAGAGGTTCTATTATCGAGCGCAGTGGTGCATTACCGGTGTTTGTGTTGGCGGCATAGGAAAACCAATGCCGGATACTCGCCTTAATGAAGTTCATGCTTTTTCTTCTTCTATTTCGCTTTGGTAGATTATTTTGCAAATTTTGCACCAGAAGTACCGACAGTGTGAACCCACTGTCCAGCCCATCGAACCACGAAGCAACAGATGGCCACTCAGATCAGAAAGCGAAACATCACCGTCCTGGGGGACGGTCTGGGAGGGTAACGGTGTGGAGTGTTTGCTATGATGTACGAGAAATGTAAAAATGAAGCAGAAGCAACTGCAAAAAAATACGTAAAGCACCCCTCACTATTGTGTGAAATCATTGCGCGGGCTCTAGCTTCAAGTAAATAGAATAATAATCGGAAGGCGAAATAATAATTTCGAGTTTAATGAACGATCTGTGAGTGTGCGCATGCTGCTCTTCATGCCTAGATGCTTTTCAAATTCGATCCCGACAGGGGAGGGCAGCTTGCTAGAATGGAGCTTTTAATGGAAGCATAGTTGAACGAAAGTATTACCTCTGGAGCAGCATGAATTTCTGCACCATCGAATGGCAACAGACAATGTAGCGAACAGATGGAGCTGTACGAAATCCGACAGGTGGCCAATGGAGATTGAAATAGCTCGTCGCGGTATAGAATGCAAATAAAAAAGGTCTACTTCGCTTTCCCGAACGACCAGTTCAATCAATCACGGTACAGTGCAAATATTAATGTACTTTTTTTTGTCGGATTAACTGGACTGCGAGAAAAACGGTGAATTCGTCAGGAGGATGCTTGAGAACTCAGAATCGCACTCTCTGATAGTTCCAAATGGTCACTCCATCGCTAAGCAAAGGAAAGAGAAATTCCATTACTTGTTATTTGGAGTAACGCAATTCAACTATTTAAAGTTGCACAATTCTACGCTAACATAACAAACAAACTAAGCTAATTTAAAGCACCTTTAATTACAAAATATCATGAAAACAGAGCCGCAAACAATCATCGACTTTTTATCTAACATAATCACGATAAGCTTTCTATCCCCATCTACAAGCATCTACAATGGTCGGTGTCGGTTCACTAGAATAAAAATAGAGACATTTCCGCCCTCCGCTATACTGTTTGCTTTTTCTCTAACGCCAGTAAAAGTAAACTTTGCAATGCACACTGTCCGACAGCTACAAGCGATCGGAGCAACGAGTTACTTGAAAAGAACTCGGAAAAACTTTTTCCCATCTCCCTACCGTCATCATACTCAAATTCCACTCCAAAAACCTTTCCCTTATTTTCTCACGCATGCAATTAATTATGCATTTAATTTTCCCTATCGTGACCCGCATCTCGCACCAGCTCCAGTAACTCGGGAACCTAGAGGGAAAATTAGCACTTGAATTAAGCACGTGGAGCAGAAGCATACTAGACGCTTTCCCGCTCTCTTTCTCCCTTTTTCCTTCTCTGTAGGCTAGGCAGCACTATGTCTGCGCTGGGGAGGTGCATCCATGTTTGCAGCAGGTTGGTCATGGCAAAAATTTTCCACCTTTTTTGCTTTGTTCCATTTTCACCGACCGTCGCTCAGTCGGTCAGTAAAGTCATCAAGGCTGTTTTCGGGTGAGCTTTTTAGCCTCGTTTTTTGCTTTTGCTTCTCTAAGCAACCTCTTCCCATTGCAAGTGGGTCCGTATTCCCTTTCGTGCTGGTAACTAGATCGGGAGTGTTTTGGTTGCATGAAGAGGGGGAAGCAGGTGTTTCGGAAGGTTTTTGATCACGGCCAACCGATAATTAGCCAGTGCTGGGTACCAACTCGTTTGGCGTGATGTACTTTGTAAGGTTCGTTTTTTTTTGTACCGATCGTTTAAGTGTTTTTCGTTGTTCTACTCCATCCTAATTACTTCCGCCCACGTGAATTTTGACGAGCAAAAAACGGGAGGGGTTTAAATTAAATGAACAAGCTGTTTTAGTGGTTGTAATATCGGAAGATTTATTTCACGCCTTCACAAGCCCTTCCGTGTGTCTGATAGTTTAGACCCTATCAGATCTCAATATTGCTCCACTGTGGCTGTATTTCCCCCATCAACTCTATTTATTTAAAAGATAAACCAAAAAAAACAAGACATTCACCCTAGCTTAACTTTGTTATCATTGGTCCCATCTGAAGCTGTTTCGGGATGCGCAACCGAAAACGAATTAGCTTTAATTTTATATGCAATATTCCGTCACTCAATTATGTACGGTACGGGTTCGAATGGTACAGGTTCAGATCCATACGTTTCTTCGTGGCATTTCGAGGCAAGTGAATGCCATTACACCCGGCTTCTGGGCAACGGATACGGTGCACTGGATGGACCTGGCTGCCTAGAACACTCTATCCTCCCAATGGGTGGGTCATAATTCATTTCGCAGTTCGTTAAATCGGGCAATGAGTGTGTTACTTATTCTGAACCGAACAGTAACCGAGAACGGTTGAAAATAATTAATAACCAAAAAAAGGAAACGGTGTACCTTACCGGTATGTAGCTGCGATTAGAAAATCACGAAACTTACCCACCCAGAACTGCCCCCTTGGACTGTTGAGTGTGTGGGGGGAGAGGTTTGAAACCTTCGGGTTCTTCTCCGCATCCATCCATAATTCATAACAAACCTCGCGGGGTAAGTCTAGGCACGTTTGGTTCCGCGCGGATGCATCACCACTGTTTCGCTTTAAAGGATCATGTTTAAAACATACATGCGGCAAGGGTGAAATACACACGAACCATGCCATCTAACATTGGCTCGGGCGCCTTTCACCAGCGTAACAAACCAACGGTGATAATGCTTGTTCTTAGACTGGAATATGTTTTTCCCCCCTCTGTTGCACTTTCCAACTGTGTTGTGTTTCTTGACCGGTACCGGTTCATTCTGTCATTTTATGCGCCTTCAGAGTGAGCTTTATGATTGCAACATAAAGAATGGGGAGTAAATTAATTAAAACCTCACTCAACGTGTTTCCCGAGAATCAGAAGCACCTTTCATGAAGTGGTAGAGTTAAAAATACAGATTTTTTTAATGATAAGAATTAAATAACGGAATAAGATGTCTAAAATTACAGTTATAAAATTATGATAAATCTTTGTAAATTGCCTTTGCAATGTTTTTTTTTTTCGTTGTTTTTCGACAACGCCCAATAATTCGTATTTAGATTTTTCACTGGCTGGCTGATTAAAATATGAATGTGTACGAAGTCTTAACTCTTAAGAAAACTCTTAAATTTCAACACATATCATTTTCTACCACTCTAATTCTTCTCATAAAGTTTCAGTCTCATCAATATCTCCTCACTTAAAACCTCAACTCATTCTTTCATCACATAGCTTCACACTCAATTACACCAATAGTTTCTCGGGAAGACGACGCAAGAGCCATACTTTAAAATCTGATGAGCCATGAAAGTACTATTTCCATCCAATTGCACATCAAGAGAGAAAAAAGCAAGGAGGCAGAAAAAACTGCATACCAAAAAGGGCTGGTGCATCGGATAAAAACTGTATGCATTAAATTCGATGGCACACGTTTACCCCAGCCAGACGGAATAAAAGTGAAACCCATAGCGATTAGCTTAACTGTCACGCGATGTGATAGTGTCTTTTCGGGCTTAACGCTCAATGAAACCGTCTCGGTGTGGAAGTACTCTATTGCACCCGAGTCTATAAATTAGCGTGCATTAATTGAACCAAACCAGCATAGCTCTGGGAAACATTGTTGAGAGGATGCTGCTGTATGGATGCTAATCACGAACGAATATTATAACTGCTTTCTAGTCAATTGATTGAGCGTCACAGCTGATTGAAATGGTTACGATTTCACCAGAAACTACATCGCAATAAGCTAAAAATTTGAAACAAGGGGTTTTTTCGGAACAATTTTGCGCCTGTGGATGATTTTTCGTATGCAAATTTGTTAGACAGGTGATTTGTTCAGTAGGTCTGTTCTTTAAGTGGCATTTTTTCATTTCTCGCTTTTTTATTTCCATCGTATGCGTTTGATCGCAAAAATGGTAGCGAAAATATCACCCAAAACCTGTTCATGTTCAGACGTTCTGGAATCTCTCCTTGTGTCCCTCTGGGGATCACCCAAATTTGGGTCACTTAACCATTGGAATCCCTGCCGATTCGGACCCGAAACACAACGCGGAAGGGTTTGGGACGATCTAACCGACTTCCCGAAAAGCCGGAGCGCCAAATGATGATTGACGGACGCTGTGATTAATTTAGACGAGGTTTTGTTTTCTCTTCGCCACATCGGAACAGGTTCCATTACAAAACAATATCAAATGGCAAGGCGAAATAGAAAATGCTGTGTCTGTGCGCCGAGAACTTCAAGACACGTGTGTGACCCATGCGTGACTTGTCTGAGCACAAGTCGGTCTTGCTGGTTTCAGCCCTTCTAAAGCTGGTCGATATTTCTATCCGATCTAATCTTATCCCTTCCCCCGTGGTTTGTGGAGTTCATGTCACGCGCAGACCTAGATCAATCAATAAATGGGCCTACCAGTTTTCTCGTTCCTGGTGACCAACTGAACCAAAACTTCTTTATTAGCATAATCGGAGACGGTGGGAGCTAGAAAAGAAAGTGTCCTATGCTAATCAATACTGCGTTGTAACTCTGGCCCTTGCAGCACAAGTTGATGCGGAACAGATGGCATTCCAAAATTGTCCCATATGACGTACTACGACTGTACTGAGAAATTTGAAACATGATACCACATATTTCGACATACCGTGACCCTTTTAGTTCATATGTGTTTTTTAATTCAATAATGGTCATACCACGCAAAGTTTTGATGGATTAATCGAGCAAATAGACGATAACGGCTCGGACCTCGCTTATACGCATGTTGAAGTCTAGTGATCGAATATGATAGCACTTGCTTGTGTTTTCATTGTTTACACGTTGGTTCAGAACTCAGATTCCAAAAGAAATGATTGATGTGGGTAGTTTTGGTTCGAAACTGCAAGATTAGACTCAGTTTTAACGCAGAAAACCCTCGCAAAATGGCTTACTTTAAGACTGCAAGAAATCCGATATGCCTGTCTAGCAAAAGTCGGCATGGACATCAATAGCACCTACTTAAATGTGTCCCATCGTATTCCACTCCTTCTCACCTCAATGTCTCAGGAACACTGGGCTCGTTTACTATTTAGCCGGCTGATGGAGAAATTAAAAGCATGTTGGTTGCCAGTTTGTTTCCTAGAACTTGTTCCTTTCTCGTTTCTATCTAATCGGTCGCTAATCGTACGTAACTTCAACACGTGCTCACTCCACTCACCTTTGGGTTTAGGTGTGAGTGCAGACTCTACCTAGTACAGAGCTAGTTGAAGAAGAAGGAAAAAGGTAGATAATTCATACGCACCAGCCCATAATTGCGCAGAACGTTAAAGAGCTCCTCCCGTTTTAAATGCTTTAACTCGTTTGTAATTATGATGGCCTGGATGTTTTCTTCCTTTCTTACGTTTTTTTTTTATCCCATCAAAGTCAATAGACAGCGTTCAAGTGTCACGGAGCTGACTTTGCTTTCTTTCTTCCTATAATCTTACCCCATCCCATCTCATCAAAGCTCCGTAGGACAGCTGACAGTGTTCGGCTTAATCGCCGACACTTGTGTTTACAAAATATGGTAGAAAAAAAAACCGAATCATAAAGCATCATAAGCTCCCGCCTGGTCAAGGTTATTTCGACCACGATTATGTTCGACCAGCTTTTTGTTGCATTGTTGTCAAACGGTAAGAGTGGTAGAGTTTTTTTTAAATTTTCTATACTTCCTTTAACACCTCCGTTTTATGTACCACATGTTGACTCAGCAGAAAAAAAGCACATACATCGACCGTCGATAGATTTACCAATGCATAACCAATCGAAGGGTCCCTTATCAACAGGGGATTTTCTTCTTCGTTTCGGCAAGTCCCCTAATGGAAACTTCAAAACATGTGTGTTGCACGCCGCACAAAGGCTCCAGTGGTCTTCTACGGTTATGAGTTTATTTGGTGGAATTTTTTGTACGCCCTTCTTTTCTTTTGCCCTATTTCAAAGGAAAAGAGTGTCGATAAAGTAATACAAACAAGCCCTTCCAGCATAGCGGAACAGCAGAATTCAAGTGAGGGGAAGAAAAAAAATCAAATTAGTGAGTCAGAAGTGGTGAGATAACTGTGCAATGCAGGAAACAACATTGAAAGCTTTTGAATGAAAATATTTTTTGAGCTCGTGATTAATTAAAAAGGAAATAGAAATAATTGCTCAATAATTGAGGCAAAGCTAGCATCTTTTCGCGTTACTAAAACCAGTACTGGTTTAACGGCAACGAGAAGTCTTAACACTAAACTACGCCCCTACACCAGCGCTAGAAAGTAATTATCTGACACATCAACCCATACGGTAGCAGAAGCAGAAGAAAAAAATCGTAGAACAAATTCAATTAAAATGCTTCCCCATCGTGCGGAAACACGTCGCAACCAAGTCGATTCTTCATATCACGATTTTTTTCTAGCACGCTTCAGCGATCAGAATCAAACGAACTGCAAACGCAAATGCGCCACACGTCGCAGTTCCCTTTCTTTTACGACGTTTGGAGCTTTTTTCCGAAATAAAGCCATCACACGGAGGAGGATGTGATAATTACCACCTGAGAGAGCAGGGGGCAGGCGGAACCCAAAATACCCATAAAGCGTTGCAAATGGCCTAATAAGGAAGGGTTGAAAGACCAAAGACACATCTTGCACGTGATGCGCCCAACAGATACACACACAGAACCTACAGTTCCGCTTCATTTCAATCCGAGATAGATTCAATTGCCGGTCCTGGCGTCTTGTGTGTTTCAATCTCTTCGTCTAACACTGCCATGGGTGCTAAGAATACTTGTCGCTAGCTTGTTCGGCATTCCTTCACGGTGTTTTATTTACGAGCTGCTAATGGGGACAAAGGCTCGCAGTGAGGTGATCCCTGTACGAACATTCCTGCCGTTCACCACCCACCGTGGGGCCACATTAGAAACGCGTCTTTCGCATCGTCCGTCTTGTCGTTCTCTCTGTTTGCGACTAATTGAATGGAGAAAATGAATTAACGCAACGGGGATGCCGAGGACTGCCTAGAGTGGAGCGAATATGGCCCGGTAGATGTTTCAGTTAGTTTTGTTTTCGTTTTGTTTTTTGCACTCTTGTTAGATTGTTTTTTTATGTTTTGTTCATCTATTTTCTTTTAGCTTCTATTCTAGTTCAACAGCCGCCGGCAATATCGACATCGGCATCTTTGTCGATGTTTTTGCGTTTTCGTCCTGAGGCAGATCACGCGATCAATTTTGCACATGCTGGTAACATCAGGGAAAAACGACTTGTTCAAATCCATTAGTCTACTTTTTTGTGGCTTGCCGATATGTGTGTGTGTGTATCGCGACAGTGATGTCGTTGAAATCGTAAAAATATTATCATCTTACTCCCAAAGGCTACCTTCCCCCACATGTTTGGGTCATTCGTGGTCAAATATCAATTTACCGCTTACTTTTCATCCCACATCGTTGTGTAAACACAATACTCAACGCACATGCATCAAGATCGCGAAATTTAAAGAAAAAACTATACAAAATTCCGTTAATCTTTCACCAAATTCCATCCCGGCATCGATCGTATCAGCCAATCATTCGACCCGGTCGCTTAAAATAAACCACCCTCTTTCTAGGATAAGGCACCTATCCGTCTTTCGCTGGTGCCTTCCCACTCATCGACCCGATCGAGTGTACATGCATTATGCTTCATGATCCCCAATCGGCCAACACAACTCGGCCCAATCGATAATGGGTAAAAAGTCATCGACGATCCGCGTGAACGAAATTGTAAGAAAAAATAGCCAACCTCAACGAAACCACTCGGCAGCCAACGCGTACGGTCCATCTCGCAAGGTGCAAGAAGCGCGGATAATGATAAGCAAATAATTATTAAAATATAATGAAGTAATTTGCTACGCTCCAAATATTGCACAACGCGAGGTGATGATGATGGCGACGGCGGCACTAGACAGGAGTCGACGGCTCGAAGATTAAACATTTCCATACCGTGCGGGCAGGAGTTTCTCGGTCGTGCCAATCAGTGTTCATACACACCCCCATCCACCTTCAGCGGTTCAACATCATCATCGACAACACCACCTCCAGCCGCGGCGTCGTTATTCGATTGGCGAAACCAACCCACTGCTTGCGGTGAGCCTCAACGGTGCGGTCTCAATGGTGAGGAGCCTCCGTATGATAGTTTTGGTTTTCTGTTTGGGTACGATTTCTACTTAAACGATGAAGATGTTATTGCATGCAAAAATAGGAAACGATCACGCTAGATCGCGAGCTTCGATGCTTAAGCATCCGATGGGCCTAAAACAAGCCGCACTTTAGCGGCTGGGGAGAATAGGAGGCGCATCGAGAGTGGGAGTGCGGGAAGCTAAATCGTGGCTAATGCACCCTCCACAATCCACCAATTTGAGTGGAGTACATCTACGCATGGTGAAGGATTTTGCCCTGGCAAGACGGAATCATCAACAATGCGTAGGTTCGTGAGGCGGAACGAGAGAGGTGGGTGGGTTAGAGTGTGTTTGGTGGGTTGTTCGACTTAATGCAAACCCAAAGTTACAGTATTGACCAGGGCAAGAGATGCACACGCGCGCACGCTCATTGAATCCCTCCAGGACGACCTGTGTTTTTTTTCGTTGAAAGCTTGAGGTATACAAGGGGAAAAAACATGCGCGAAAAAACATAACAAATTTGATGTGCCGTGCCTACTACATTCACGCAGCATGCACGGGCGTAAGAACATTTTATTCTTCACCGTACGCGGAACTAATCATATTCAGCGCAAAGAGAAAGAAAGCTTTAATTGGAACTGCAGGAATGCAAACATCATTGTTAGCGGTTTTTTTTATGTCTGCAATATTGGTGGTTTCTTTGTTTTAAGGCAACATCGTTACGGTAATGAGCAGCATCATAAGGGGTTGTAATGTTTTCTTGTTTTTGTTTAAATTTAAATTCCTTTTATTAGATGCGCTGATAGGTATAAGTATAATTGCTATCGATGGTTTAAAGAAAAGTAAAAGGAATGCAAATATTCAGTAAGCATTTTGTTTTATTTTTTTTACATGAATATAAATTTTAATTGGAATTTTGTCGTTACTATTTCTTTGTTTCACTTAAAACAGGAGATATCAAGCTTTTCAAGAGGTTATTATATTTTTGATAGAAAGACATAATACTAAAGTTTCATCGCAAGGTTTGCACATTGTCACAAAAATAAAAATGCATTATCAAAATATAATATCTTGACTATCATCGCCAAACACCGGTAGCTGCCTAGAGTGTCGATAAAATGTAAAGATTACAGTTACTGTCGACCAACATAAGTCCTCTTCTTTCTCGCTCGAATGCAGATTAAATCACTTTCCAAGCTGTACGGCAGGAACGAAAGACACAACACTCCATCAAATGGCACTCATGTACCTCTTCAACCGCGATCAGGCGAAAAGCATTTAAAGTATCTCGTCTTTTCCCATCGAACTCCCGACGAGCTAATTGAAAGCTTACTTCCAACGGTGAACGCCGTTGACGGTGCAGCCAATCTGCTGCTGATCGTTTATTAATCGCGCGTTGGACATCGGACAGTTTAATGAAGCGAGAGAAGCAAACAAACGAAAGTGTCTTTCGATCTCAAATCAAACGAAATGATCTTAAGAAAAGGGAAATGTTGTAGGATATTAATGATATACACAGTCCGTTATTGCGAGGGAAAGGGAATGATACATCGATGCTTGTAATATTTGTTGAGATTGTAAATTAGTTCAAACTTCATGTTTAACAACAGTAATGAGATAAACAATAAAATATAAATCATAACAAATAATGTTTTTTCTGTGATTGATTCCGACATAAAAGCATCATTTCGTTTTCCATATCTTCCATGAAATCACCAGCAAAATGAACGACTTTCAAAACTTCATAATGTTAATGCTCATTTCCCCAAACGGAAACAATCATAATGTTGCATCACCAACGCCGCTGTGCGTAGGCCCTCGATGCAACCCTTCGTCATTAGGAAAATCGAATCACCCGAAAAGTGTCAGCCATCAGTAAACAAAAACCGGTGCGTGAGAAAGAGATCACTTTCACGTACCGAAGGAATCCGGATTGTCAAAGCCACAACTGCATCGAAAAATAAAAAGTTGCTCGATTCTTGCATTGGGGAACTGTCGAAGAAATATTGAACCAATCAAAATGCCACACCAATAGTTGCAACCGGATCTAGCAGCATTTATCACCATACCAGTACGGTGGTATGCTGTTGTCATTTGTGCATTTTTTACGCTCTTGTAAAGGTTTCATTTTTTTACATGTCAATTGGTGCATTGATAGTTTCGTTTCCACTTTGACTTGTTTTCCACTTGATTTCACTCACTATCAAAATCTCACCCTTCCTAACTACATCGCTGTGCATTACTGTGGTTGCTTGTAGAGAACATTATCACATGGCCAGGTTGGGAGCTATCGCACACGCGTGCAGAGCAAAGCTACACAAAGTAATGCATAAGTCTCGCGTCTCACACGATCATCTTTGGCGTTCGGAACACGGTAATGCACAAATCCGCATCACGCTTCCACCGTAACACACGATCCAAGTGCCGAACTGATCGTACTTATCGTGCGAAATAATAAAAGTGAAATCTAACCATCCACCCAGCCCTAACTAAAGGTGTGAATTTTCCTTCCTATCATGCGGCAGCTCTTTGCTGCTTACTATCGCGCTGTTTGATGATGGTTTGTTAACAGAGGGAAAAAATCATTGCACTACCATCACCATGCATAAGTCACGGTACGCGACACTGTGAAAGAGAAGGGAGGAAAAATGATCCGCTAGCGTCTGTGCGGAATTTCCTCCCAAGTGTAACAAAATGTCGAGGGAAAAGGGCAACCGTGGTCTAGGGGCTTGTGATTCTGTGTGAAAAATAAGCCCTGGGCCAAGGTGATGAGAGCCCTTTTATATGAGAGCGGGACAGGTACTGACCTCCCTCACCCTTGCCTGGGTATATGATTTTATTTCTATGCAGTTTTTCTTTTCCCTCCCGCTATCACAATCCCCTTTCTCACCTTGTGTTCGTTTTTTGCCGTGGCGATACCAACCAAGCGTCGACTAATTATTGCATTGTATTCTAAGTTGCTCGTACACACCACACACTGTCACATACACCTTTGAGGAAGTTCGCTAACTAGACCAACGTCTCACTTGTTCCCTCAGTCTGTAACACCTCCACTACTCACTTCCGTTGCAGCAATGACTTTTGCTTTTCTTCGTTTTTCGTTTCGTGCTTTGCTTCTGCACAAGCAAACAAGCAAACGCTGGTTTCGTTCTCTATCCCTTAAGGCGGGGAAATTTTTTTCTCTTACCGAGAGGTAATGTTTTTTTTGTTGTTTCGGCTCCTGAAGCTGAAGATGATACGTCAAGGTCTCTGCACGAGAACGTCAACTGTGGTGCGTGTTGTTGGACTGCTGCAATTACAATGCACTTGCAGAGGGAATGAAGAAATGTGCGTCGTGAGAAAAATATTCCTTATAAACAACACACACACACGTAGCAAAGGTGCATTCAAAGTGAAACTGAAACTGGTCGCTTAGGAATGGTGATTGCACGTAGAACTTTGTTCTTTCACACAGTAATGATTTGAATTTCACTATCACACGTTCGCAGAAAGTCGTGAAGTTAAGAAGGAGAAATTTCTCCAATCACAAACGTTTCACTTTTCACATTCAAATTAGGCTTGCAATTTTGGCGACACATTCGCTTGTTTATGTTTCTTTTTTTTATGTTTGCCGAGGATGTTTGCTTTTTTTCTATTTTCCTTTTTTCGTTTTGTTGCCTAACGATCAATAAATCACCAAAAAAGGCGGAAGCGGATTCGATCGTGATATGCTCCCGTATAACAACACACGCGAATGCACACGCTCTCGAAAACGGAAGCGAAAACAAACGAAACCAACCGGAATGGAGAAAATAAAACCACATAAACACACATACGCTCACACACAAAATCACACCCCGTACGCAAATTTCGCAGAAGTTACCAATTTCGGAAGGAAATCACGATCCGGGCGACACTAACCCCTCCCATGGACCGAACGATGATAATGCCGGGCGCACCAAGCGCACCACACAAAAGAGTCGGCACAGACAAGAAAGCAAAAAAGTCCGTCAAGGCCGCTGGTTCAACGGCGAATGCAGACGGGTGCGCCAAGACGATGCCAAAGAAGGTGCCCTAGCTCGGACGCGAACGCGGCTAAACGGAAAGAGAAGACACCGATTGGCCACCTGAGTCAAACAGGGGGGCTGGAAAGGAAGGGAGAATACGAAAGGGGTATGTAGCAAGAGGTGGTTGTGGTGAGATTTACACGCGCGTGAAGAAGGTGTACGCAAGAAGGCAAACGCGATGATTTCTCATTTCTTCTCCGCACTTCTGTTGGCGCTTGCCGTTTCTTTTCGTTCATGGTTCATCTGTGAGTGACGGCCATTGGGGGAATGGGGAGGGGGTAAGGTCTTGGGGGTTGCTTCTCATTTCTTATTTGCTCAAAAAGCTCGGTAGCAGAAAGTTTTGTTCTGGTGTGAGCACTGGCGTGATATGATAGAATCAAAAGACTGCAACGATAAGAGACGAACCTCGGTTATTTTATCAGTGTTGATGTTAAAGGCTGAAATTTTTTTTATTATTTCATTCTGTATTTGAGTATGCTGTTAAAAAAATATAATTGGTAGGAATTATTAATTTTATGTCATCAATTAGTTTATTCACTCAAATATTTATCAATTGGAA
>KB684646.1:0-15207 GCA_000349165.1 Anopheles christyi
TGTCACTGCCATCGAAGACGAAAAAAATCTAACAATAAATCTAACGTTGGCAGGGAAAAACCCCCAAGGAACGTGACATCAATTACCCTGTCCACAGTGTGTGTGTGTGTGCGTTTGGGGGAAACGAAAACAAGTCAGATGGGAGTGGATAGCAGATTTGTAGTAAATAAAAACGCACTTACTAACATCGTTGACCCGCATTAGCATTTCACCGTACTGGTTGGTGGGTGGAAGGTTGGGTGTTACATGAGGAAGGCCAAAAGGTCGCTCCCGGAGGTTACCGTGTGCGTGATGTAATCCGTTTTCCACACCCACTCCCTTTATGCGCTGGGAAAACAAATACACAAAAAATACGGTGTGGCACCAAAGCAACCGATAGGAGATCCTTTCCTTTAGTTTTTCCACACCACACCCGGTCACAAATCTTAAGAGGATCGCTCACGGTGCTGCACTAAACATTGCACTTGATCCTTACCCACACCACGTACACGTCGAATTGATTTACGTGACCAGCACGCGGTATCAATTTTCATGCCGTTGTCAGTGAAGAAAAACGGCCCCACACGCACGTACAGCCTACTCTCTACACCCTCCTTCGGGTCTTCGGTTTGGCAGAATGAACGATTTCTGTCGCTGCTGCTTTCTTGCCTGCCCTCCCAAGCGCTAGAACGGTGCTGGTGCTAGAATTACAAAACCTCGGCGCTGACTCATTTCTCAATCATCTGACTCGCTCTAATCCGGCCGGTTCAATGTTACTCTGCGCCTTCTCATCCCGCTACAAACGGTAAGTTCGACTGACCTCCGGAATTAAGATCGTAAAATTGCGCGCCTATCGCCGGTTCTGCCCATTCCCCTACCCGCACGACGCACGATGGTTAATCACTTTTGATATTTTTATGTGGCATTTAACATTCGTTTGCACCCTGTTGCACACTGTTGCACAGTACCGCGCGGACAAATCGGAATGCAATCAATTGTCGGGATGGTCGTACATATATTGTTCTCTCTCTCTCTCTCTCTCTCTCCCACACACATACTGTCTTTTTCTGTTACTCCTTTTCTCTACCTCATCGAGCATTGTGGCAATCCGTAAAAAATAAAAAACCTTCCAAAAGCCGATGCTAGCCCCGATAAGCTCGGGTGGGGTTTAGCAGGCGACAAGAGAATTCTCTCCACAAGCTTGATTGTGCCGCAAGAAAACACAACAGTGTTGGGGTGATGGAGTGTGATGTATTTTTCACACGTAAATCGTTTTCAGTGGCTTAAAACACGGTCCATCGAATGGGAACGACCCATTCTGCGTTTCTGCTCGAGTAGCGAACGTGCGCGCCTTTAATCTTCGCTTAATCCTTTTCCTCGCGCCGACGGATCAGCACGGACCGCCTTCAAGTTCACCTTAGCAGAACACACAGCGCTGGCCGAGCTTACACCACCACTCTGTGTGTGTCTGTGTGCGCACGGCTTAACTGTCAAGAGATTTGATCTGCACGGTACGGATTCTTGGCGCGCATTAAGCGACCAGCCGTGGACCAGGAGAGTGTTTCAATGTGGGGGGATGTCGCTGGTGGCCTGCTCTGACCTCTGGAAGGGGAGGATTTTGTGGAGCTAAATCCTTCGCATTAAGGTACAAAACAAAAGGGGCACTGACTAGAAGCTGACTTCACCGACTGACAAAGAAGAAACGGTGCAAATTGGCATACGAATGTGTAGTTTTTCTGTTTTCGTTCTATCACACATTCTCGCAAATCGCGTATGATTTAGAGAGAAAATGATTGCATCAAAAGATTACGGAAATATTTGTTGGCAAAGCAAGGGACGTGTCTGTCTGCCGTGTAGCACACAGCAGCTTGCATAGTGATGTTTTGTTGTAGTTTTAAAATAAAGTTTGAGATGTATTTTTTGTTTTGTGTTTCCAAACGGAAGAAAATATAATACTTCAACGCTTCAAACCACCCACCCGGTATACGGTACGGTGACGGTAGCCACAAACGCGACGTAAAGATAGTGTAAATCTGGCCGCCTGGGATATGGGTTGGTTTTTTTTTACTATAATCCTCTCACATTGGCTGACCGCACATACAGGCTGGTCGGGAGCCCCACCCCGAGTGCCTCGAAAGCTTCGAGGTGGAGATTATTGAATATCTTATTCATTGCCGGAACGTTGAAGGAACCGGAACATATGGATACGGTTTGTGACTGTACGCTTCCCCCGCCGCGAGATTTAAAACACAGCCCCGCACACACACACACACACACACCCCTACACGTATGATAAATTATGCAAAGCAAAAGCAAATGGTTCTTGATTCTGCTGCCACCCAACCGCACAGTCTCGTAATGAGTACGCGGGCGCGCTCACTCGCTCTCCGGTGGTACACCTATGCATGCACCTTGGGGACCATCTTCTTCGCCACCGTGCGCGTGAAAGGTGGGGATGCGGGCCTGAGGGTTAAAAATATCAAAAGCCGGCTACACTCGGCCGTGTTGGTGTGAGCGCACATGTAATTACAACGCCCATGCCCCCTCGCCTCCTTGCAGGGGCGCTGTTAATGATGAATGAAATGCATACAACGATTAGAGGTGCAATCCCGTCCCGAAGTGCGAAGAGTAGTAAATTTATGCACCGATTTACGCTTCCACTGTGGCACTGAAATGGCACATGCCGTACGAACCTGCCAATGTACAAGCGGCGGTCAGAAAATCACTGCTGTAAGATGTTAGAATTTGTTGTATTATTAAATTAGCCAGAGAGTGAGTCAAAACTATGAACCATTGATTGCATTATGCTTGAACAGCAAACAACAACGATTCAAAAAATGTTCAAGGACGGTCGAAGCATACCTTCCCAAAAGCGTTCCAAACCCAATACAAGCATGGCACTCTTTATTGCAATCGTTCAAAGCTATAGCTCACTCACTGAAAATAAATATAATCCGGGATTAAGGCATCGTGGCTGTGGCGCGAGTGGAATTCTGTTCTGTTCCGTTTCGCTTCCCTTACACAAGTTCCCCCAAATGCCGCCTTTGAGGAAGGAATGTTCTTTCCATCTTTTCCTCTATTCAGAGGTGCGGTAGGTGCGTTTCAAGGTACTCGTACGAATATGAAGACAACTTTCACCTCCAGGAGGTCCTTCTCTGTCTGTTTTTGAGGAAGTTGAAAAAAAAAAAACAATTAGGTAACCTAACGTAAATTTTAAATCCTGCGTGCACACGATACTTCTTAACGAATTAGCTTATTAGGGGGAAGACGTAGGGAGTTTGAAATTACGTCACCAATAAATTCCAATTGCTATGGTTTACACTTCTCACTATAAAACACACACACACATACAGTCTGGACATTAAGGTCGCAAGTCAAACTCCAAGGGTCTGGGTGGTAATTAGTGGTACGTACCGTTTTATCTGATCCGCCCGTACCACCACCAATCAGCCAGTTTTGGTCCTTCGAACCAGATCGGGACTGGAGTGATTTGTGGAGCCACCGCTAGTGGCCAAGACGACCGTGGTACAGTTTTGCTCGTGAAATCTTTCTTCAAGTAACAGTACGGCAAAGAAGGCGTGCGATTTATCCCTTCCCTCACCTTCCCCCCCCCCTCCATTACTTGCAAGACACTCACTTGGTTACTCACGCAGCTGATGCACAATCCAACTACACATCAGGAAAAGATGGAAATAAATAATATACGAAATAAATTAATTATTTAAATCCGATTGGATTATTTTAATTTATTGTATGATTAATATATGTGGGATTAAAATTTTCACGGCTCGCCGGTTCACTCTGTTCCCTGTTGCCCGGCTTGGCGCACGTACATGTGTGTGTGAGTGTGACAAACGCACATTCGTGGAGAAGGGATGGAAGGGGGGGGGAGATGGGACTTAACTTTTATCCGGCATAGCCCCACGAGCAAAAAGGCGGCAAACGCGACGTGCTCTCGCGCTACTTGTTTACGGGCCAGTACGTTTTTTTTTTTTTGCGTGCGTGCGTGCTCGAGTTGCGACACTTTCTTGCGATTGCACGCGAGATTTCTTCGCAAGGGAAAGCGGTGGGATCACAAATGGAACCTCACACGAAACCCCGGTACCCGGACTGGCATGGAAAGGATGAGGGGAGGACAGATTATCCGTCCGTCAACATTAGTCTTGGCAAGAATGCAGGAAAGCGAGTAAAAGGGAAGTAAGCAGACGGGTTTAAGATTATTTCCTCAAAAAAGCAACAACAAAAAACACATAAACCATCGAATCGAGAGAATTATTTATAGGACGAGTGGTAAGCGAAAACTTTAGAACCGCTCTGAAGGATTAAAACTCGCTCAATCATGTGCTGATCACACGCAAAAGGTTTGAGGTTTTGATGTCGCAATCGGTCTGTACATGAAAGTGCATTTTTTTGTAGTTATCATTGATTATGAATAACATACAGTACGTTTTTTTGTTTATAATTGAAACAAACAGTGAGGTTGTTGCAATGCTAAAAAGATGAAAAAACAACTCCCAAACTTTTGCTTCAAGCTAGACAATCATTTCCACCCCAACCGTTGTTAATGCCAATGAACGAACTGGAAGAATTATGATGCTCTACCTTTAATCCAAGATTATTCAAAACAAACCGGCACCGTTTCTCATCTTGTGCGCGTGTGTTTGTGTGTGCTCTTGTTGGATTAATTTTATTCCCAAGTTTGCAGCCTTCTCAAGCAACACAACAACAACAACAACAACAACAAAAACTTGATCTTAAGACAACGATCGCCCTCCCCGAGCGAAACGAGCTCATTCGCACAGGTCGGCGGATTTGGGGTGATTAGTGAAAACGCTAAATCTTTTGACGGATTTTCATACATTAACTGGCCCCAAAACATGGCCCGGCGCGTTTTATTTTGGCTACGCTGCGCTGCTTCGCCTCTAAAAATCTTTGGCTATCGCTCTGGTTTTTCTTTTTTTTGTTAGCCTCGTCGCAAGATGCACGACAAAGTAAAGCCGGAATGTGACCATAACAACATCGTTTCGTATCCTTCCGTTTTGGTTTCGTTTCACAAGAGCAATAAAAAAAAACAACAAAACTTAAACACACAAACCCGCGCGCTCGAGCACACTCATTGACTCATCTGTGAGGGCTGACGATCGGTCGCGAATTTTGTGCGTGAAGATGGTTACAGATTAAATGTGCGGCACTCTGATTTTGTAATGCTTTGGCGCTGCTGCTGCACAGCAAAAAAAAAGAGAGGGAAAAACAAACTGAACACCGATCGTCTTCCACTAGGAGGTTGGCTAATATTTATTACGATATTAAATACCTCGATCAAAAGGCTTGTTGGATGGTGTTGGTGAGAGGTGAAAGGATGAAGTGTGGTGCAGGGCAAAGCAGGGAAAATAAATACAGCTTGGTGAGATTATAATGTGCGTCCAAGTCTCTCCATTTTGTGCTCTTTGTGCCCCCATCGGTGAGCTACTGTGGTTGTCCCGTGTTGGGGTTATGTTTTTTTTTTTTTGCGGTAAAGGAAATCGGTAATATATGCGATCGGATCAAGCCTCGCGCCTGTTGCTGCTCCTTCCCAACAAATCCAATGCGGAGCGTATGAAATTAGGTGAGAATTTAAATCCATCCAAAATGCTCCAATGTCCTGCTGATTGCTGTTCAGCGTTCTGCTGATGCTGAGCCACCGTTCCAATCGGATCCAAATCGGGCTTTCTGGTAGCCAAACTCAATACGGGACACGAATGTGGTAGTGGGTATTAACTTTACGATCGTGTTTCGCCTTAATGCTTCTGGTTGCCGTTTTTTTCTCTTCTGCATTATGTTCTTTTTTGTTTGCACACCCCCAGTTCGGCTCAATCATCATCCTCATCATCGGGTGAGGGAAGGCTACCGAAAAACACTTTCAGCATGAAAAGGTTGAAACGTTGATTGGGTGATTCCGATGAGCTTAATGGAACTCGACTCTGCACGATCACTGATCCGTTCGCTGTTACGGGGGGGGGGGGGAATGGCTTTCCCCGCTCTCCTTGCGATAAGAGAATCCCCTCCCTACCCCCTGAGATACTTTCTTCCCGATTAAATCGGGAGCTCAGCCCGTTCCAAGCGGCTGAGACTAAAATGCTAATCCCACAGTTTTGGACTCACTTACTCCAAGGAAGGGCACGGGTAGATCCTCTCAAGGGGTTGAAGGATTAGCAAAAAAAAAAACAACCTTTCTCGTAGTTTCGTTTGCACGCCGAAGAAGAATTCTCGTGTGGGGTGGGCCGTTTTGATCATGTCCGGTGAATGATTTAATCCAGACATCGCCCATTCGCTGCCTTAAGCCGCATCTGTCGCTTTTTGGTTCGATTCGCTTTTTCCAAGACCGTTGCCGTTCGCTTTTGGGGCCGCAAAACGGTACGCAAGGGGGGGAAAACGAACAGATACTGGCATATAAAATAAAATACATTTTAATAATAAAACTCCAATCCTGCTCTCTTTCCCGCCCTCTCTCTCTCTGTTTGTGTGTGTTTTATGGCTGATAACGCGGTATAGCCACCAGCAAAGAAAAGAAAAAAACGGAAGACTATGAGACTGCGGCTCAGTAAATGATTAAGATTTGCGATTGAATTTATGTTAATTCCCTTCTTCTGAGCTGCGGAGCAAGATGAACTGAGCGTGTACCGTGATGGACTGGTAAAGCTAAACAAAAGCGGTTGAAAAATGTCGGCAAACTACACACATACTACAAGTGGTGAGAGATGAACACGAGGAGAAGGTCGTAAATCGTATCATCGAAGGGGGGGGGGAGGGGTATGTGGGAGGCTGTGCAAAGCGGTTAAAAGCGCGCTCGCGTCACTCTCCGAGCTAATCCATCGCGAAGGTTAACGCCAAAGGACTCTGGCGCGCACCAGTTCGGTTGACAAAAGCCGCACAAGAAACAGACCAATAAAGGGAGGGCAAGGGTGTGTGATGGTCCACCATCACCAATGCTCCTTCTATTCGCCATTTCAGATTGATTCCAGGTAGGCTGACTGGTGCTTGCATCGGGCGTTATGATTTGTGGCATCGAGCTTCTGGTGCTGGTGCCCATTTGTCAGCACTTAGTGTCGCGAAACCGCCGAAAGGGAAAAAGAGGCTTTAATTTGCACCGTTAGACGGGGGGAGGGGTAAAAATGCACTCGCGTTGCAAGCTTTTTTTGTTGTTTTTGTTGCCTATGCTCCACCCCTAGCGAACATTGAACCATTTGTGTCCCTCTTGTGTTAAGAGCTTTCTCTGGCGCGGTACATTACAACAACGTTGCAACAATGGGCGCTGGAGACAGAATGGGCCTCTCGATAGGTTCAAACCCCCACTTGGGAGCAAAAATTGAGGGTGGTTGATAGTGATTGCTGGCTACAAAAAACCTTCATCCTAACAAACACAGCCACCATATGAAGTTAGAGCGAGGAAACGAAACGAGAGAAGAAAAAAAACCTACACAAACCAACCGTGCCACCATTGCCAGCTAGCTGGGTTGCCCCCTGAATGGCATGTCCGTATTTTCCGCGGATTAGCTTCCGTTTCGTTCAATACGGAGAGACCGGCTTGGTTCGGAGGTTTTTTTTTTCGTTACCGGTTTGTTCGTTGTACGCTTGGTACGGGTCCGACTGCAAACCCACACTCTCACACGGACGGCCATTTATCCATTGAACTAACTGTGCTAAGCTTCTAAAAACCTCGGCACGCGAAGGTGGCAAATGCGTAGAGTGCGGCTCATTCGGGTGCACGGGAACTCGGAAAACCGAAACAAAAAACAGCAAGCGTTATGGAGCAAATAGTGTGATAGTATTAGCAGCGACTGAATCATAACCGGCAAAAGTTGACTTCGGTGTAAAGAGATGTCACAAGAAACAGATTAATAATGGGGAAATGTAGGTGGGTAGTTTTTTGTTCGTAAAGCATTTATTAGAGACACATTTTTGAAAACTCGTTAAGCATAAAAATTCACTGAACTTTATACCAAAATTTATAAAACTCAAAAATGTCCATTCATATTTGGACCTACGCACTTTGATAATTATCCCCAAACCCGTTGGATAACGCCAACCACCGCGTAGCTGTTTGTTGTGTTTTCCTTCCCAAAAGGAGGGTCGGTTGCGAGTCAACCAGGTGTAGCTGATGCTTAGTTCCCTTACCCGTGCAATGTAAACCCATTTCCAATCCGAACAAACACACACGCGAGCTTGCACAGTAGAATTCAAACTTCCGTCCCCAATGCAGCGTTGTACCACCGATCCATAATCCTTTAATACATAGAAACGCGGATTTTATCAGTTTTGGGATTTTAATTTATGACCACTACCGGTCTCGGGGTATTTTGCTGGTTGCGGATGTGTTTGCCAGCATCGATCCAATACAGTACACGGTGGTCCGTTTACCACCACCACAACCAGCTTACTTGCTGGTTGGTGTGTGTCATGCATTTCCACCAGTTTGTAGTTGTACAGCGTGGTGTAATGTTTGGGCTTGTGATTAACAGAAACCTACTCCAGCATGGGTGAAAAACTCGCCTCACCATTCACCCGCTTCCCTGCCCGGATAGGATAGCTCATCCTACCCAGTGTGGGGATTCTTGACCGGAAGTCCTTGTGCCGGTCCGCGAAACAAAACAACAATGACAGGAAGCTAAATTGACAGATGTCACTTTCGCCTGATGAGCCATGAACCCTACGGGTTGCTACGGTTTCCATGGCGCCCTCGGTGCGTCACTCGTTGCCTAGGGTACGAGGGAGCCAAAAAGGTGCACCACTCTAAAGGCAAAAAAGCCCATTAGCTCATCCTGTTTCTAGAAGGCGGTTTGCATGCGTGTACTCGGGCAGGGATCTCGCTTTTTTCCCGTACGCTAAACACTTTCCCACCGACGCGTAATGCATTGCAATTTCCACAGCCACAAACCCTTCCGTTCCGTTCGGCAAAACCGTAAGAATTGCGTTGCTTCGTCTGGACGAAGTGAAAACGATAGGGGACAACCTTAAGCGAAGGACTTTTGTCTTTAAAAGGGGTTTGAGAGTGTGTTCGTTGTATTCTGCTCAAGTCGCTCTAATGTGGCCCACTCCCCGTCCCCTAGAACAGTCATTATCTTCCGTCAGCGTCACCACGCACTACGAGATGCGCAACAGTTTGTTCTACACACATTCACACAAGGAAAGGAATGAAGGAAGCGGGTAAGGAACAAAAAAGGGCTGTTGGAAATTAACTTCCTGCTACGGGTGATTTTTATTTTTTTCTTATTCAACTCGCTGAATGAAACAATCGCTTCGGATGGCAGGATTCACCCGTCACATTCGATTAAGCAACCGATGGGTGAAGCATATCGCCTCCCGCCCTTTCGCCTTCAATGGATATCTATCGGATCTATTGAAGGGAGTAGCTTCCATGTAATTCGTTAAATTTATTTTCAAAAACTTACCCGTTGCTCTGTATAGCCGAAGAATCGATCAGAAAGGTGCGTCGTCCTGTTTCCTTACCATCACCCTCCGGTAACGATTTATGACGATATGCAAACGTGAGAAGCTTCTCTCTACTTGCCTGGGGGAAAAGGTGCGTATTATGCAACTGTTGGATTTGCCGGGTGTCGTTCATCCAGTCGAACCAAGCAACATTAAAAAACAGGAGGCCCCATCCCAGTAAGGTTCGATGCGTGGGCAACGAACCGTGGCCCGGCTGCAGGGAGTTTTGTGTTGACCTGCCCGGATGATCAATTGGTAATTAAGGTCAGAAAGTATGGAAAAAATACTTTTTTTTTTTGAGAAAGCAAATGACTGCGGAGTTGAGTTATTAGGCAAAACGGGAGTAGCGTCACTTTCCGGTTGATGAGGTTCCGGTGAGGCTCAGCAATCAGGAGTTGAAGCGCCAAAGTTGAGAATCCCACGGCAAAACCCACGCCCGTAATTCATTTTTCTGCCGAAGACGGTTCGGTTGTAAATGTTTAAAGGTGCCCGAAAAAAACAACAACATATAGTTGTAAAATTTGCTCAACATTCAGAACCACCGGACTGAAGCACGCTTGTCATTCGTCAATCTCCTCCTATCCGATTAGCATCGCCTTACATATTCCCTTCCGCCCTGCTTTTCAAACCTCCTCTAACTAAGATTTCCTCCCAGCTCAGTGCAGCGTGTCTCTGGTGCTTCCGTCTTTCGAATTAACCAGTAACAGTAATCACTTCACTCCATCATCCCTCCCCTTGCGAACCAATGCGTACCCGAAAGGTCAGTGAACGGGGCTGGGCAAAGGATTCATTTTTACAACTTCCGACTTAAATTAGTCACCGTCCAAACTGGACCATCCCAGCAGCAATGCTTAATTCCTTCCATGCCTCCCTAAGCCTGGGCGCAAACAAAAAAAAAAAAAACAAAACCAAAAAAAAAAAAAAAAAACAAAACCAAAAGATGCGAGCTGCTGTTTTATTTATTTATTTTTTGTAGTAGCGTATGCAAAAAGCTACCCAAACCCACTGCGTGCCGTTGTTTGGTGCAATGAGACAAGAAAACTATTTACAGTGCGCAATATATAATCATAATGATAATCACCATCATCAGCGTTCTCGGAGCGTCTGCGTACCTGTAATTAACATAATCTATTTCGATATCTATTTAACTGCATCTACCCCTTTTCTTCCCAGACGGGAATGTGTATGTGTGCCAAGGGTTATGGAATTGTATCTCGGGTGCTCTTTGTTTGCAGAAGTTTTCGGCGAAGGGCAGCCCCTTGTGCAGGTTCGAACTGCATTTGGTTGCAGTTTGTAGCAATTGCACCATTTGCTTCAACGATGGCCGGTGGCTTTCTTTCTAGTTTTTGATGAGTTTTTGTCTCCTGTCTTGCAATGCAAGTGTGTGACGAGCTGCTGTTGCCACAGTACCCTAGATAGGGGTACATACCCGCCCAGGATATAGTGGTCCGCGGTGTTCCTGCACAATCCATGCGTGAAAAGCGTCTTCCTGTAGAAAAAAAAAACTCACACACATACAAACGCTCATCTAGGCTGGAAGCAGGATTGTGGCATCGCTTTTTTCCAACTCCGACCTGTGCTCAGTGAGATGGAACGAACGAAAAAGAACGTTCGGCTGGCATTTTCCCTTCTCTTTTCCTTACGTGTATGTGTTCTGTGTCCAGAGCAATTCAATTGGACAGCATATGCTTTCCCTATTTAATTTTTTGTTGCTCTCCCTTGCATTGTAAAAATGGGGAAGTGCAATTAAAACAGTTTTACATGAGCATTACGCATTACAGGGAAGGAAAAGATCGGCCAGGGGCGTTAAGAAAGAAAGTCAAAAACCGAACGGGCAGAGGTACTAGTGGCTAATTGTTGCCTCAAAAACGCCACAAAAAAAAACACAATCTGTCTCATCTATGGTAAGGCGTTTGTTTCATTTCGTAATTCTTTATTTTGGAAAGGAGGTTAATCTTAGCTCCTCATGTATACCGCGTGTGTGGGACAATAAAAATACACCTCACCGACCTACTCATGGCTGGTGTACTGGGTACACTGATGGTGAGTAATGTAATAATGGCAAAAATTATTAGGTGAAGTTTTCCCTCTCGCTTGTACTCACGCTCTATGGGTCCTCTCTGCTGCAGAAGAGAGGATACAAACAGTGCGGTTACTATCTACCCAAAAGGAAAAAAAACACGTAATGCCGTGGCACAGCGCGTATGGTTTGTTTACATTTTTAAAGTGCTTTCCCACCCATCACATACCCTCGCGTACGGCGGTACACTCACCGGCGGTATGACATTGATAAGCGAGCGCGTACGGTTTTGTAGATGACGCGGGCCCGCCACCTTTACCGGGAGGCCGCTTAAACCACTTTGAAGAGCCTAAAATTAACTTATACTCCGTGCGAGAACCCATTCGTTTGATTTTTCTTATCAAAATCGATCGTTTTATGAGCGCGTGTTAAGATTAAAGGAACTAAAGAGGTGGGTGTGGGAAGGGGATTTCGAGGAGGATAATCTGTTTGTCGGTCTGATTTTTATTACTTTTCCACACATTATCCATCAAATGACGATGCAACATTATTCCGGCTTCCGACAGGCAAAAATGGCCAAAACCGAACGTGATGGCTGATTCTGTTGCTAAGCAAAACAAAATAACCAAGAACCAAAGGAAATTATTAAAATATTGTGATAAAATGCACAACTCCACTCACACTCATAGATTCTGTGAGAATACTCAAGTTAATTTTAGAGCACTTAAAGCCTATTCTCACCCTTCCGCAATTTCACCCCAAAAAAAAAAGAACCGTGTCACCCAAAAACAGGTAATCGATTGGCTCGTAGAAAACCTCACGAGGTTCACTTTAAGGCGCACCGCTGATTATGTCCCGATTAGCGCTTATCAGCATCGGCAAGCTTATTCGATTTCGCTGTCGCGGTCTCTACAAACACCCAACCCAAATGCAAACATCCACTCCGGTACGGGCGGAATCGAAACCACCCCTCCTGAACCTCTGGCAAACCAATTCGATAAGCAGGCACATGCTCTTTACTTGCTTTGCGGAAGTGCACACTGTAGATACGCAAATAGGACGCTTAAAGCAAATGAAAAAAAAATGGGCAAAAATGCACTCCCTTCACAAAAAAAAACAACAACAACAACAAGAACCCTTCCAGCACGCATGAAAGTGAAACTACCCTTTGCTGTGCACTCGCCCGCTCCCTCTACCTGGTGTTACGGGCACACCTTCAGGAAAGGGGCACAGGAACAAAAAATTGTGGAAGAAGAAAAAGAAACTTCAATACAGAGAAGAAAAAAAACAGAGCCGTCAATCGAATCGATCGTCTGTCCGTTAGTTTTTACGCTTGAACAGAGCCGATAACGAAAATCCATTACCCAATCAACCCTGACAGCGTGGGTAAGCGTGAGCCCGCTAGCGTGTGTGTGTGTGAGCCCAGTGGTTGGCCTCCTAGTACACCCCCTCTTACCTGCTAGCGTCATCACCTGGGCATCAGTTTCACACATATGCACGATTAATCGATCCTCAAACGCCGCTTCCTCCACTCCGGTAAGGTAGGAACGTCCCGTTCAACCATTCCCGAATTCAGGAACCCAAACACAAAAATGCCTCAAATTGCAAGACGACTTGTCAACGGACTTGAAAACACAGCAACACTGACATGTTCACCGGTAAAGGGTGTTACCCAGTATATTCGCTGTTAAAATAATTAACAAACAATTAACGGCTCAGCACCTCGGCAACAGGGATAACAAAAAAAAAAACAGGAAAAAGCCCTCTAGTAACTGCCAAACTTAATGCACTTGGCGTTAGAATTGGCATTGAAACACTTCTGCACTCCTTGTCAAACGTGCCACGTTACTAGCAAGAGAGTTTTTCGCTAGCTGTGCACGTGTTGTTCGTTTCGTTTATCAAACTTTCCTTTTTTTTCCTTTTTTAAAATGGTGTGGGAACACTGCAAACTTAAAATTTGATGTTTGAAGGACGTTCTCGTATCTTTCAGATTTTATTGCAAAAAAGGCACCTTCCCCTTGTCACCCCCTTCGTTTAGACAAGCTATTAATAAAGACGGTACCCTCAGCTGCGTTCCAAAAACTCTTTTTAATTGCATAAATAATAACCCCACCTTTTTGCTTTCTTTGGCCTGTTTTTGCCTCCGGCAAACCCCTTTGCTTCAAAACTTTGCCATTTTAACTGACGCTATCACAGTTAAGACATCGCGCTGTCTGAAGACTGCTCGCAAGCGGTAGGCTTGCTTGTCTCCCACCGTCCGGACGAGCTAAATTCCGAATCAACGATCCTCTAATCGCCGGCGATGGCGACGGGCTGACTAATTTATACTCAAATCACATCTAATAAATTTATTAACCTATAAATCAATCCAACCGATATTACTGAGGATGCCGCTAGCCGGCTTGTCGCGCTTAATCACCAGGCCCTCACCAACGGCTTGACGCTGAAGGAGACGGGCCAAGAGCTGAAGGGTGCAAAACCGAACGTGCCTTTTATGAGTATGAATATCGGTGGGGCTTGAACTTGACTCGTCACGAGCCTTTTGAATTCACTACGACAAAAGCGACGGCGGGGGGGGGGATTTGGATTAGGAGTTAGATGACTCGAATACCAAAGTAACGACGTTAGGTAAAGTGGATGTAACGAACAAGCATTGTAATGTACCACAGCATTACAATTTTTTTTTTTTTTTGGTAAACTGATAAAAATTCTGACAGTCACTTTTGATGAGTAAAAGTCAGCGCAGCCTTTTCTAGGGCAACCTTTCTTTGAAGTCAGACCATCAAAAAACTGCCCATAAAAGCCCCACGGAATCGGTACAAGGGCTCCAGCATGGTTCAAGCGTTCTGTAAATAGTGCTCACTCGTCCCCCTTGCTCTGGAGCTTTCAGGTATCCCCACCATGTGTGACTCGGTACACGGTTGATGATCACAGGCCGGATCACTTTGCCTTGATGCGATGCGGCAGTGGTTTCGCTAATCTGGCTAACAATAATTATTGTGGCCGGTTTATTGTACCCACACAGTGGTGCAGCGGGTTAAAAAGGGGTTGTCAACGGCGGATATGACGATGGTTCATGGATCTCTTCCATCCCCGCCACCTTCTCTACCAACTTCTAACCCAACCAGATTCGGCCGCTTATCTTTATCACGCTTTAGTGTGTATTAAGTCAAATAAACACGTTTAAAACCCTCAATATTGCGTTTCGTCCCGTTTGATGTTAATTCGCTGGCAGAGACGCAACACGGTTTATCTGTGCACTGTGTATTGCTTGCTTGGTAGTACGATATTCCTGCCTGCTACTTCACCTCCAACAGTTTCACCTTAGCACAATCAGTCTAGAAAACGGGCCCGCCAACCATGCGAACCTCTTGCGCAGCTTGTACTGCGGAACTCGACCGTTTTGCAACCAGGTGCGTCTGTATTTTTTAATCGCAAACGCGTCGCACTGTTTTCGACTCGCGACTTATCCTACCGCGCAGTGAGAATACCGTCGTCTCTCATGCGCCCATCGTCGACACTGTTGATATCCCGTCGCGTTTTTGCAAATGGCCGCTTGGAAGCCGGTCGCGCTACGGATGAGTGAAAGCTGCTTCCTGTCACCCGCTGAGTTGGCATTCTTTACTTGGCGCTTGGCGAATCGTGGCGCAGCTCGAATGGCGGTTTTGGGCGCCAGTGCCGCTGAAGGTTCTGCTGTTGGGTGAATCGTTTTGGCAGCAGAAACCTCCGGAGTCCGGAGG
>KB684657.1:0-15125 GCA_000349165.1 Anopheles christyi
AAGTAAGTAAGTAAGTAAGTAAGTAAGTAAGTAAGTAAGTAAGTAAGTAAGTAAGTAAGTAAGTAAGTAAGTAAGTAAGTAAGTAAGTAAGTAAGCAAGTAAGTAAGTAAGTAAGTAAGTAAGTAAGTAAGTAAGTAAGTAAGCAAGCAAGCAAGTGACATAAATGCTCCTCTAACTACAACTCACTCCACTAGCACTCTTTGCTGAAACACTTTAAATATCTCAATCTTGCTTACTTCATAATGAAAAACGATAGATAATGGTAAACTTGAGTCCTTTGCGAGAGCCACAAACGAAAAATGAGAAACCAAAAACAAACAAACCATCAACCTTCCACATACATTCGCTTGCCAAATGAACCCAACAGATGTGTCAGTATTTCATAAATTTATTGTCCGGCCACGTAACGGTGCTGGCTCGTGTTTCATTCTTTTACCACCGACGTTTGATTTTTCCTCTTTTTTATTTTTTTTTTCCCTATTTGCTCTCCCCCTCAAAGTGGACGTTCACAATTTAAGCACAAAAGAAGCAACAAACAAAAGTCGGAGCATTTTTACAGCACAACACGTACGCACACAGACGCGGTCGTTTGACACAATGGCCACCTATGGTATCTTTCTGCCCAATCCTCCCAAGTCCCAACGCGGGTATATGTAAGACTGTTATTTATTTAGTGGTCCAAGTGTTGTTACCCAGTTTCCCATCCAACCTGCAATGGGATGTGGGTGCAGTTTTTCATTTATGTTTTGATTCGTTGCACAATCGCCGAAACAGAGCACAAGTCCGGGAGGAATAAAACAAAAACTCCCAAAACAAAACCCGGGAACAAACTGGGCATCACGCACACACACACACACACACCTTCACGTAGCTCGCAGCTTTATGGCGCCAATCCGTGATGCTATTTGGACCGTGTGTTGTTCGTGTGAAACAATGGCGATGGTGTTCGATCTGTTCGCATCGACGTTGCACTGGGGGAGGGGTGGGAGTGGCAGGAAGATAAAAAAAAGATGATGAACGCCGACGACGGGGAGGTTAAGCAGGGCGGAAAAACCGGGACCAGAAACCCAAAAACACGGACCATCACCCTCCACGGGTCACGTGAAAATTTATTTGTTTTCCCACGGAATATTCGGCGCCCGACCGGTGAAACGGTGTCAACTTGTGGCGCCCTGAATTGGTTCATTGGTGGATGGTTCAGTGGGTGGGTGGGAGGTTTGTCCATCGTGGTATTGGCTAGTGCTGCTGCTGCTGCCGCGTTTGCTTGATGTATTGGAGAGGTGTCCAATGGAAGAAATATTTGTCGCAGTGCGGTTGCGCATTCTTCCGGGAGTGAATTGATCCGTAAGGGAAAGCTTATGAAACAGAAGGGATTGCGGGAAGCTGCTGGACTGCCTCAATACTCTATTGCGGTAAGAATGGAACATTTTGAAAAAAAAATGTTTAAAAATGTATGTTTTAAAAGAGGAATAATACATCAGTATAAACATTTAAGATTTTAACCAAAGGTAGTGCACGAAATTTTTAACCACTGTTTAAGAGCAATTTAAAGATAGATTTATATGAATAGAAAGCCATTTGGAAATTTAAATTCGGTTCGATAAAATTCCGTTCCCTTAAAGTATGTCAGCCAGAACACTTTACAAAATACTTCCGCCTTAAATCAATCGAAACTATCTTCGTAACTTAATTTACTGCACCCTTCACTTGACGTGTCAAAACTTTACCACACTGGGTCGCTGGGTACAACCACCACGACCCCTGCACCACACCAAGCAGTGAACGAATTCATCAGCACTTTCTGCTGACTGGTTGGCGGATGATCAATATCGGTTCGTCCACATCGGGCAACAAAAGAACGAAACGAAGTAATTAATCTCAATCTTTGCCAGACACCTTCTCCACCACCGTCCCAAATAACAAACACAGCTTGAACACAGTTGAGTTTGAAGCTTTCGCACGCCGAATTTTCCATTCCCCAGTACCCAACACCAAAAACCGACTACACACCACAAAACAGGATGACACAAAACAGGAAAGGCTCCCAGCTACCCTTCCCCGCATACACCCCTGTTCCTCATTGGAAATTGGAAACGCAAAGCAAATAGAGGCCGTGAGTGAAAGTAAATAAATTATACCCTAAAAAAGTTCTCCCATTTCTACTACCGCCTACATCTACTTTTCTGGATCACATTTCGCTGTTCAAAATCGGACAGGGCTTGTCCATTTTCTCCTCTCATTTTGGTCGGTGAAAAGTGGGTGAAAAATAAAACAATTGAGCTTGTGGAGGGTGGATGAGGGTGCCCTGTGTTTTGTCGGAGGGACGAGATGTTTCGGTTTTTGGGAAAGAAAATTTATCGCTACACTGTCATGGTTTCTCCTCATCCTCCCCCTACACCCTCCTTTCAGTTGACCGTGACCGAGACAGCAAGGCGCTAAGAGAAAGTTTAAAATTGTCCTAAAATTGTGTTTCACCATCCATCCATCCATCCATCCATCCATTCATCCTCCCAGTGGAAACAACGGACCATCGGACTACACCAATACAAGTTCTTCAAGCTTTTCTGTTAAATCAATCTCCTTCACAAGGATTGAAGGCCGTTTGTTCGACCGGTGATCCTTTGTTTGTCCTCTCCTCTCGCATGTGTGTGTCTTTTAAATCGATTGCCTTGAAATTCTATCCAAGTACCTTCTGTCCCTAAGGGCTAGATGATGCCTAAAAGAATCGTGAGATGAGATGATGCAAACCTTTGGTCCACAAAGTGTCTCTTTTAACAGAGGGAGTGCAAACGCCTTTATCAAACAACATAACAAAACGAACCGGGTGAGTTAGAGTGTAGGAAAAGGTCAACACAGCAGGTTTATCAAAATTCGGTCCGCAACACCGGAGGCGTGCATCGTTTTCTTCAACATTATGCAGAAAACCGAAAGAAAACCCCACTGAATAGAAGCTAATCGAGAATAGAAGAGTGAAGAACCACACATTGCAAAGGAATTTTAGTCCAACGGAATTCGGAAGTTGTAAGAAAAACAACGTCAAAGCCTTCTTCAAAGCCCGTGGGGCGTTCATTACGCTGGTTTTGAGATAAACGCAGTGGCAAAAACGTACACACCGTTCAACCATCAAAAATCAATAAGATATGGGTACCTTTGCACATAACAAATGTCGCATACCACGATGGGCCCTCGGCGATGGTTTTTTTCTTCTTTTTTATCGTCCTTCCAAAAGCACCCTAAGCTATACCAAACGTGGGAAAAAGACGTTCTGGTGCTTCTTCACTTTCGTCAGTTTAATGACATGCATAAATTTTATCTCTCCCCTATCTTCTCCCAGCTAAATGTGAGCGTATTTCTTGCGTATGGCTAAAGACGACACATACCTTAAAAAACATGTCTCTCTTTCTTATCCCTTTTACACATTAAACTTCCTCCAAAACAGAACACTTAGTATGCGAAAGCGATAAAACCCGCAAATGAGCTTCCACTTCCTTATTTATTTAAGCGTTTTTTTTTTTTCAATCGCTGGTATCATTTTTTGCCCACTTTCTGTGCAGTTAATATTTGTATAAAACCCCACATATTTCAACATAAATTGAAGGAAAAAAATTGACTTGCAAATATTGTATTTATTGGTATAAAAAATGTAACTCGGGTTTTTTTAAGTTACAAGCAAACTTTTTAACATTTTTTTAAAATATTTTTGTGTCACCCAGATCAAACGCGCTCGACAAAAACCATTTCTACCTGTCACATCAATTTGTCACTTTAAGATGCTGACAAGCCAACACTTTAACTTGTTTATGTATTTTCATCATCTCTTTTGCACTCTCCTTTTATTTCCTTTCTTTTTGTTGGTGATCAAAAAACCATTTTTATTTTTCCTAAAAAGGTGTGCACCATGCTCTTTGCATGCTAGAGAAACTGAAAAAAGGAACGCTTCTCAACATTTTACCATTCTCCAAACAAACACACACACAAAAAATCCTTCCTGTAAAGAGTCCCGCAAAGAAAGGCCGCACTAGAGAGCAGTTAAGGGAAGGGATGAAAAATGTATCCATAAAAATGATTGATGCTTCGTTTCATCAGCGGGAATGAGAGTGGCTGCTTAGAATATTAACCCGGTTTGACGCATAAATGAGACGAAGCAGTAGCATTTTAATCCCCTGCTTTCCAAGTCACCTTGCTACCACTGCATACAAAAACCCTTAAGCAAAAACCAACGCAGAGCAAATCATTTCGAATGCAGCAGTCGTGCGGGAACTTTACCAACCTTTTTTTTTTTTTTGCATGCTATTTCAAGCTCACTTTCCGGGGTTTGTACAAACAGAGTTTCCTGATTGTCCCGTATCCAAATTCCCTCAAAAGTTTTGATAGAATCAGGGTGGTTGGCGGTCGGCATCAGCAGTGGGATGAGCTAGCACACGATCGGCTTAGAATTAGCTCATGATGGATTCTCGTGAGGGTTTTCGGGTGACTACACTCCCTTTGATTGCTGTGCCCCCAGCCGTTAACGTGTGTGTAAATGTGACCGAAACCAACCTGCAAATTACTTTCCCCTCCCCATTTCCCTGTTGTATCCTCTTGTCATCCCACAATCTCGTCTAGTTACGCTGTGCACTCATTTAACCAGTCGAAATGGCAAAGCAAACAGTCGGACACACACACACGCCTCAAACACGCTCATGGATGATGAGCATGATGATGATACTGCGGCCGGTGATGTGATGCCCGGAAACTAATGCGTCCTGGTGAGCCGTGGATTTGCCTGAATCATTCATCATCCCCATCGTGTACACACAAGCGCGAGCGCACACGCCGAACTGAAACGGCCTTCGGTAATGGTGCGCGATCAAAGCGGTTTGACAAGGGAATTGCGCCAGAATGTAGGCTATCGTAGCGTGACATGCGAACTTCTTCCTTCACTATTTTGTCGCATTTGTTATCCCAAGCGGCAAAGGGTCCAAGAGGCGGTCCTTGAAGCCCGCCAAAAATGTTGCTATCGTAAAGGGGTCAGACACGACCGTCCAGAAACCGACGGAGGTTTAATCGAAACGTGTAATCTGCCACTAAGCCAACTGCAGGTACGAAAAGGTGTGTGTGTACTTTCAGTGGTGATGCTTCGTTTGCTGTGAGTGTTTGGTAAAGCTTAGCTGGTGTACTTAAAGGTGTAAAAATATCCATAAAATAGCAGAGTTCTTACCGTTGACGTGCTGTGAACGAGGCACACGTAGCATTGGGACCAAAGATAGTTAGATAGACTCGAAAGATTATACAAAAAAGTATACTTTTAGGCGTATCACTCAGATTTGGATGGAAACTCATAGAAATCATTTTAACAGTATAAATGGTCAAAAAGGGCAAATCCTAATCAAAACTTTCTCAAGTATCCCAAACTAACTGCCTAAGTACTAAATCTTTGGAAAAAAAAATCTTATTTTATAACTCCCAAGAAAAGCTCAAAGTTCAACTCTCTACTTCATGGGTAAATTAGCTCCCTAGAAACAATACTTAACCCCGCTTTTAATACACCACAAATCACGCACATGATGTAAATAAACTAAAACACACACACTGTTTCATATTCTTTATCCTTGCAATCTCGCCATTGTCTGTTTTGCTATCAAAAACTTTTCCCACCAATCGACCGAAATTTCACAATTAAACTAATTGATTGCCGTAAGTGGTTGTGTGGCATCGCATCTCCATCACAGTAGAGGCACCCCATTCGCATTTTCCACACCCACCATCATAAATTGTGCTTTTAAATCCATCATCAAATTGAATCATAAATTTTACGATGAAAAACACATTACCCCCTTTACTGGGAAGGTGGTCCATGCGCTGTAACTTCACCCCGATATCTCTTCATGTTTTGCTCAGCGCAAAGAAAGTCCTTGCATATTTTGCCTTAGGGTATGATTTTATGTGTACCAAAAATTTGACAGTGATGTCGAAACACTTTTCCCCATGCACCCAATACACAAATGAAGTTCTTAGCCGTAGGGGCCACTCGACTGTCACACCGTCACGACGTTGGACCATTTTTGTATTCTTCACCTTCGTGCAAAGAAAAAAGTATTGCCCGTTTATGGAAAACACACGCATACATCATACAAGACTTGATGCCTGGGAAAGGATACACTCTTAGCGTCACTGATGTAATGTAATAAAAATGCCTGACAGCCACTCGATTAGCTGAATTGAAAGCGTTACGGCACCCTGCGGAGGTAACGCTAAAGTGTCTAAATTATGTTTCTGTACTGTTTGCGCTGGAGGCACTTAAGGCCACCGAAAACATATGAAATTTACCTCAAAAGCTTATAGTAACGCTGTAAATGGTGGCTTAAAGAACAATGAGGGTTAATGCAGGTGTTTTAGGAAAAACAAATACAACATAGCTTTTTGTATTCCAGTGTTTTAATGCCGAACAATTTTTTTTCTTCTACTGGTCGTTTTAAATAAAAACAGCCCATCAGGCGCTTCGTCCTAAAATTATGTCTCTCTTTTGTTTTATTTGATCCCATCTTTGCAAAGTATAGGTATAAATCTTTCTGAAAAGCTGTAAAATCACAGTTTTTTATTTGCATTGTCCTGATTCCTTCAATAAATATCATTTTTTGTATTATTTCTAAAATGTAAAACCATCGCTTAAAAGCCATTAGGTTCACACCTAGACATGATTGAGCTCACAGAAAGAGAGAGACAGAGAAAGAGAGAGAGAAAGAAAAAACAGCAAAAGTGCGACAAAATCTGAAACTAATAAATATCGTCAGCATTTTTCAAACTGTCATCACAATGAATCAATTACGCCGTCTCCCATGCTACCGGGAAAGGGTTCTAAATTTCCCCCCGTACACCCCTCTTTCTCAAACACTAATCGTCACCTCTGCTGGGGTGCGGCGTGTAGAAGCTGAAAGGTGTTTAGTGTGATACCTAATAAATAATGAATGACATACGCGCGTCACGGTACGCTGGCGTCAGGATTTGCCGATAAATCACCACGATCAGCCAACGATCGCTTTTCCCCTTTAACATTCGCTTCTACGCTGTACCGCAGCAGAAAATTGTAAGGGCTAACAGAAAAGGAAAGGGGAGCTTCCCCCACCGCCCCACTCCCCTCAGCCACTATTTGGGTTGAGAGGAGCATAAATCAAATTTCAGACCTCATTTACCCTAAATTACTAAGCCGCTGGGGCTCACTTCTCCCATTCACGCGTGTATGCGTGTCAAACAAGTGACCAACGACAATCGAAAACGGAGCGACTGGAAGCATTGTGCAAAATCATCGTAATTTTCCACGCCACGACAACCCATTAGCCGTCGAGCAGAGCGTGGGTCCCGGCAAATAATCCACCTGTTCACGCTTCCATTCTACGACGGTCGGTTCCGTCATATTTCTTCCGTAACGGCAGATAAAAAGGGCCGGTAGGGTGGAAAATGCCATGGAAGACCAGTTCCACATCGCCAAATGGTTTATAAATAAGTCAATCTGTTAAGTGTTTGTGCTGGTTTGGAGAGAAATGTGTCCCACCTAGAGGGCAAATGAAAAAGAAAAAGAAGCAGATCTGCTGCTGGGAATGTTTGAAAAGGTCGATTAGTAGAGACCGGGATTAAGAATTTTCCTTCGTTTCTCTGCTTGCCAGCATGGGTAGGCTTATCGTTTCGTTTTTGCCGCTTCCGGCTTGTGATGACATTTCCAATAGCGGCCGTAAGGAAAGGTATAATTCCATTCACCCTTCGCAGCTCCCGCAAGAAGGTTTGCGTTTTCATAATGCGTCCTTGGGACTCGCACACGCCACGAAGAGTAACGGATTTATTGGCTTATTTCGGAAATAAGGGAGGGTGCCGAACCGAAACCGAAACGACTTCAGGTGCTCTTGTTCTGCTGTCTTTTCTTTGACATTCGAGGGAGGTGGTAGACTTCAACGGCACCGTTAGAAGGTACATAAGCCGAGAAGTCGAACAGAAAGGAACAAAATGCGAGAAGATTCTTTATAGGCATTTTTCTCACCATCCCGTAAGGCGGCATGGTTTTGAGAATGCCTTTTTTTGTTGTCGGTGTTGTTCGTTGCTCCACTCAGGATGAGACGAACCATGGTTAAAACCGATTTCGATAAATAATAAATAACTGTCATCAAAGCTGCCTACCCGATGGGCGCTCGATGGAAGTCATGTGTTAAATCATCTCCATTGATTGGCTTACGTTTACAATCGACTGATTACTGAAGTTTGTCACAGCCAAACAGATCGCTCCTGTTTGTTTATGGTTGAAAAGAGTCAATCAAAGATCCTGTGAGAGGCATTTCCAGTTTGTTAGAACAAATTATCCTCTTTGTGGATTTTCATAGTCGTTGTCACTAAATTTAGCTTCTTCGTCACCAATGATTGTTTCTTAATCATCGGTTTTTGACAGCGTGTCACAATTTTTGCGTCTAAGGCACCAAATTTGGACTCATTGTTATCAAATTGACATAACTTTAGGTGTTGCTCCAAAAACTCAAAAATAGTACTTTGAGGCATAATTTTTCTTAATTGGATGTAAATCTAATAAATCCCAAGCTTCACATTACTAAGGATAATTTATGTGAATCGTATGCGTTCATGCTCTCGTTTTTGCACTTTTAACAGTACGTGTAGTTGTCAAATTAATAGACAAGCCAAAACATCAGACATGAACCTCTCCTCCTTCTCAACACAAAAAATCCAAAACGCCCGAAATGAAACAAAAGAATTTAAATCAAATGCATTCAACCTCACATAATCCCCATGCTAAATAGCACGTAAAAACCATCGGCTAAAACATCTTGCCTCATCTACCACCATCATCAAGTTTTTCTTTTGTTTTTTCTGTGTGCTCTTTGAGCCTACCTTTACGCAGTGAATAATTTTCACACTCCTTAACAATCTCTTCATTTGTGCCGTGTGCCGTCAGCTGACGAAACGGAACGGAAATCTTCCGCCGCTGGAAATTCCTTTCGCGCGAAAAATGTCAACTGTCAACCAGTGGGACATTGTGCGTAAGGTAGATTTTATTAAACGTAAATTTTCCCATTAAATAAATTTAAATATACATAATTCCCTGCGTACTTTTGGGCATACTAGAGAAAAAGAGATGGCGAATTGTGAGGGAACAATAGAGAGAGAGCATGATTTTTTCTCTCTCGCCCTCTCGTGGTGGCGTGACCAGGATCCACTGGAAGAATTTTTGCACGAGTCAAAGTTTTATTGTTCAACTTCCGAATGTTTCGGCTGTGAGAAAATGCCGAAAGTGTGAGAGAGAGACAGAGAGAGAGAGAGACAAACAGACAGAGAAAAAAAACTCCCTAAAGGGCACCCGCATTTCACACAAAAATGCGTACGCGTTTTTCCTTTTCACGCTGCCGTGCACGATTTCAAAGCATGTAACTGAACGCAAAACTTGACATGGAAATGTTGCGCCAAAAATCCCCTACCGGGACGAGGGAGCAAGAAACGCCCCCAAACAACAAAAACAACAAAAAACCGGTAGACCGCTTGGGCGTGCTTCAGTAAAAAGTATTTCGTAATTAAGAAGTTTACAGATTTTCCTGTGCTTCTGTGCGCGCCTTACCTTATCCTTCAGCTGCTGTTGCGTGCTTTGCTTGAGCGTTTTTGGTTGATTTGCCACCTTCCTTCCTGCTTGTTAATTCCAACCGCCAACCCATCTGAAGGGACCGGCGCTGTGTATAGGCATGATCTGCGCGTTCATTACACGTTTGCCACGCTTTCGAGCCGCATTGCGTTACAACCACAATGCCGGTATCAAAATGTATTCATATCCATGCTGTTTTTTTATAATTTAATTTTTATACTATTTTTATTTCAATGTTTCTTAGCCAACGTTAGTTGTTCGATTTTTTTTTGCTGTGTAAAATCCCTGCAAACGCCCTGTTGCATTATGACACTTTTTATTTTCGTTTCAGAACTGTCCAACATACCATGGTCGTGGAAAACATTTTAAGCTTTAATGATTTTTCCCCCCACACAGAAGAGGAGAAAAAAAGGGCCAACTTAACTCTGCACATGGCAGAAACTTACTGACAGTAAATCCTCACCCATTTCTCCCCATGCTGAAAATGAATAAATATATCCATTACAGTTGACACGCGCGATATCTTCTCGCAGTTTGATTTTCTGTTTTGTTGTTGCTTGTTTTCTATTCGATTTGTCTATCGCTGGTCTTTTTATTTTTTATTTTCATTTACTCTTCCTATTATAACCATTTCTCACTGATTTGGAAAAGCGAGACGAACCTATTTATTGCGCCCCAAACAGTTCCAGGGAAAGCTGCTCGAATTTCGTGGCGAAGAAATTTCGCGCTCAAAACGGGGAGAAAACATATCCTCACGCTTGCAGCTGCTAGCAAGATGTGATGAAAATCGGAAAAGTTTATCATTCAAAAAGAACGATTCAAGAAAATATTTAAAAAAAAAAACAGATTGTTCCCTGGTATTCCATTCCGAGCTGCTAAAACCGGGCAATGAAACTTCCTGCTGCTCCAGCACCACCAACCAGGAGGAGTTTTCAAATTTCCTTCAGCAAAAACAAAACAAGAAAAGCTTCATTCTGCACTGCGAACGATAATGTTTATTTTTATTTAGCTCTAACGCAACGTTTCCCAAAAGTTCTCACCAGCTCCCATTCAATTTCACAGGAAACGACGGTTTCAATTTTCAAACACATTGCAATGATATGGGCAAATGATAGCTTCCTTGCCCCACTCCCCCACGCCCTAGCTGCATTCTTTGTTGCATTGGAATGTTCAAGCAATGCTCGTCAAACATCACTCACGAGGGGTATCTGTCTACGAACTAGCTTTCCCGTTGTGTTTCGGTGCGATGCATGATGAGTAAAGTTTTGTTTGTGAAAGTATTTTCATTTACTACTTCCCGGTTGTGTTACTCGTATTCCATCGTATACCGTGTGCTGTGCAAATATTTTTTGAATTTTCCCACAAAGTGGCACCTTGGTAACGAGAAAATTTGCTCCTTTAACGATAACATGTTTTTGACAGTCCGATTTTTACATTGTATTACACCGTTTTCCACTTTTTTATGTCTCTCCCAACAGACTTGTTACGAGATGGAACGATACCTGAAGGATGAGCCGAAGCTTCAGAAATACAAAAAGCTTCCAACTGACACACCCTGGGACCTGTTTGCAGCACCCGGGCCCCTTTCCGGCTCGTGGAAGGTGGAGGTAGAGCCGTACTGCTTCGACGACCTCAACCTGAACGATCGTGCGTCCGATTCACGATCCGAATCATCGTCCTCCTCCTCCTCCTCCTCCTGTTTTTCCACCGATGGGCTATTGCCACCAGCATCGAATGGAAGCAACGCGTGGCAGGGTGGTGGCACCAGCCTGCTCAGCTGTGCGGTAATGGTAAAGAAGGAACCGATTGACGATCCGGAAGATGATCCCGAATCGGACAGCCAGGATGAACGGAGCGAGAAGTACAGCAACCGCATCAATCCCACCACGGAACTAGCGAATCGGAGTAGCAGTAATAGTAGCAGTAGCAGTAGTAGCAGTAGTAACAGTAACCATAGCAGTAACCATCATCATCACCATCATCATCACCATCACAACAGTAGCAGTCACCACAACAGTCTTCATCATAGCCATCATCGTCCGGCGATCGAGCTGCGGCTTGTAGCGCGAACGACGAGCAACGATCTGCTACCGACACTAACGCCACCCTCCTCACCGGAATCACACCTCAGCAAGGACAACTCGAACACCTCCAGCACGACGACGGGCAACAATGGCGCGATTAACACTCCCACCATCACCACCACCACCACGAACGGCTCCAGCAATGGCAGCAGTTTAGGAGCTTCCAACGGGGTAACGTCTATCAAGAAGGAACCGGCGGGTGAAATTGCGCTGCTCGATCGTCAGGGTGGCCAGATACTGCGCGTCTCGACCGGTCCGCACGTAGTACGATTGACGGCCGGGGTGGCCACTGCAAACGGTAAGAACGTGGTGACGGGTGTGACGCGTGTCATACAGGTCAGTCCCGGGCTGCATGCGGCCATTGCCCAGCGTAACTCATCCGCCTCACCAAATGCATCAGGTAGGTTGGGCTGGGAAAGCAAATAAACAACGCTTCTCTGTTTGTACCTAATACCGTTCACGCGATTGTGTCTTTCTGCAACAGCACAACCGAGCTCGAAACATCACCACCGGCAACAGGACCACAGTCCGGACGCGAAACGAAGGATACACAAGTGTCAATTTCTCGGCTGCAAAAAGGTCTACACGAAAAGCTCCCATCTGAAGGCGCACCAGCGAACGCACACAGGTGAGTGCCGATGCAATACTGTATTCTATAAGGTTGCTACAGAAGAAGGGGTTGCTTAGGGGAATACACAAGAGCATCTTTATCACACTTCTAACCTTTTTCATGATTTTTTGTACGAATACCAATGCTGCTACTTTTCAAATCTCTGTTTGATCTTCAAATAGAACACAGAAAGAAATGTTTTATGGTTCTGATGAAAAAACTATCAACTTTTTTTTGGTTAGTTGTCAAGTGTTTTCTATGCAAACAGAAAAACCATCATCGGACTAAGTTTGTCTAAGGTAATGAACATGACACTACACCACTTGAGCAGTTTATTACTCTCAAACTGCTTTACAGAGCATTTGTTGAGGTAGCCAATCTTTAGCATCCTTCAAAATGTGATTAACATCTCAACCTTTTGTAGAAAGTTTCTTAAGCAGCTATATTAGATACACACGCGCAACATGTCCTATTTCCCCTTTTTCGTAAGTAAATTATTAAACCAACCGCACGCAAAATCCACCCCCGCCGCGAAGAAACTCGGTCTCTATTGTCGTCTTTTGGAACCGTACGCATGGGGCAATTAAATTATCTGCTTGCCCCTTTGTCGTAGTCGTCGTCGTCGGTGGCCGAAAACTTTCATCGTCGATCACCACATTGTACGCGAGGGTCTTGCCTTACGCGACCGCATCTCAAACCCACTAATCAATGATTCATATTCAAAGGCAAAACTCACAACACGTGGTCCACGAAAGACGAAGGTCCATTTTGGGAAGGAATCTGAGTCCCGTCTGGTTGAATGCTGCAGCAAGACACGCGACACGCAAAACCTCGTTAGAAACGCACACGGTGATGTGGTAGATGGTAGATGGCAGGGTGGCAACCAACCGATGGTATTTATTACAGCCACCATGATTTAATTATTCAAATCAATCCTACAGCTCCTTGTTGTTTACGAAGTTTGTCCCTTTAAGGCGGCACCTTAAACAAGAGCGGCCCATCCGTATTGGAGTGTCCTATTTATTTTTTTCTGTCTTCTTGCTCTGGTCACCGTGATCCACTTATTTTGCCTTCGTCCCCAAACTCTTGGAGAAACACAGAACACTTCCAGAAAGTTGATTTGAAGCGGGAATAAATTAGCTCAACTTTTCCGACCACTCTATGACTCATTGGGTGTGTATGGATGTGTGTGTGAAGACTGTTTGTGACCTGGTTCACTAATTTACCGATCAACTTTACCCGTGACCATGAGGAACAATCTCCGGTGCGGCCCATTGCCCCTTTTCGGTGCGGTGAGGATATGCAGAGTACGCTTCTTACGCTAACTTCCGGATTAACTTTTACGCCAGTTTATGGGCCAAAACGAACGAATAGGTACGACAAAAGTTTCGTCCAGTTCATCATCGATGTCTGTACGGTTGGTTGGTTAAAGTTTGTGCTGGTCGTACTGGGGCGATTCCCGGGTTTCGGGCTTTCAATCAAACCCGCCCCAGGAACGCACCAGACTCCATGGTGGCAACCTGGTATGGTAAGGCCGGACTGTATTACAGTCCTCGATGCAATTTATTATCCTTTCGGAAAAGGCGAAATTGACCTCAAGAGAACCAACGTGTCGGTAGCGACGTCGTAAGGTTACAGCTTCTTTGTTTCTTGCAGCGCGTAAGGTGAGAAACGGTAGTCTTTTGGAGTAAAAATTTTCTTCAAGGATGCAAACTGGAATATTCACTAGCTGGTATCGTACACTATTGTGTAGCCATTTTTTATGGCAAGCAACGTGAGCAACATGGCTGCTAGATAAAATACATCCCTTTTGTTAGTGAGCTTCAATAATGATTCTATCAACGCTCAAGGCGAAGAGGGCATAATTTTCCGACCAACACTTCCGTTTTGACAGTTAGATCGAAGAAGCGGGTGACCTACTTTAACGTATTATCTCTGCCAATGACATCATCCATTCCGTCCCTTTGACAACGAACACCATGGTTCGCACACAAAACACAATTCCCATCACATCTATCGAAAGCACGTATCAACTTTGACGATTGTGTGACCCTCCACTTTTAACTATAGTAGTGGCGCACAACACAAACCCGGTAGAAAGAAAGTCATCAGGCGAAAGAATCGTTGCGGGATGGTTCTCCTGCTGTCTGGGTATTCCTAAATAATGGGTCCCCTAAATGCCGTTAAATGATAATTTCTGTTTAATCCACGTCTCGACTCGTCCTATCTCTACGAGGTTAATGTGCCCCAAACTCCCCTCCTAAACTCCCACCGCCCCTCCCCCAACATCTCTAAGGTTCGTGGAAAATGAAGCGAAATATTTCTACCCCACGGCTTCCCATCGGGGAGTGATTAGCAGCGCTCTCCTCCCCACCCTAAAACTGGTCCCGTTAAACAAGCACTCACAGCACAGCAAAAGGAGCAAAATATTTATACTAATAATTTTTGACTCGTGCCTTATCTCTAAATCACTCGTATATGGAACAGCTCCTACGATGGGGGAATCGCCGTTGTTGGATGGAAAGCAACCATCCACTTGAAGCCCCATAGCATCAAGAAGTTTTCTGTTTCCTCTTTACCGACCCTGGTTCGGTATCGGTATGCACGCCTTGACGCTTCCGGCAGCTTCCGTGTGTTTGAGCATGGTGCTTAACACAGCAACAAGCCCACAGAAAAAAAAAAATATTTGGGGTCGTGTATAGCGTGGAAAACAGAGCCAGGATACGATATTCAGTACATAATCGTAGGCCATATGCTTTTGCAACCCCCGAGAAGAATTGGGTAAGGCCCTAAACGACGATATGAGAGGGGGGGGGGGGGG